>QEPC01013938.1:1690841-1745468 GCA_003113815.1 Sphenodon punctatus
TTCTTCGAGTGGCTCCTCACATGCTATTTTTACTAAATATGAACGTGCTTGTGTGATCAAGTATTGTTAATAGCATGCAGCTATTTTGATGTGGCCCAGAGGTTTTGTATGTTTTAAATATGTGAACAGGATTTTTTTATTCTGCTATGGCACTACCACTGATGGAGAGAGAACGAGTTGTCCTACTGGAGTCCCATCCACTTACTGGATGAGATGCTAGTAGGGGGGTTCTCTCAGTCTCCAAGTGGTAGGGTTTTATTCTGCAGCAAGGAGTTCCCAGGGTAAACTAATGTTCTTCCCATCACATCTTAATGCTGAAAACTCTTTGTTGCTGGATTTTTGGAGGCTCCACCTACAATGTACAAGTCCCTCCCTAGAGCTCTGCCAGCCATAAGGTGCCGCGTAGCGCTGAGAAGGACGCCAGAGATGGGCAGGCCCTCCCCCTCCCTTAAGCCCCATCCACTTTGGGTTTTCAGAGCACGAGGGGCCCATAACTAAGGCTTGAGCCCGGGCCCATCTCAACCTTGCTATGTCCCTGCAGCCAGTGCTTCATTCAGCTGCCGAGAGAGAGAGAGAGAGAGAGAGAGAGCCAAATCCCATGCTCTCTCACCCACTGGGCAATCACTGCAAGGGTTGCAGCATCCTCTTGTGTACAAAAAAGGCTCAGAAACATGATACCCAACCACCCCTCACCTGAGGAAGCTTGGTTCTATGATTATTAATTAGATGGTGCCAGCAATGTACCTGGCACTGTACAATCTGGTGGAGTGAACTACTTGGGGTAACAGCACACAGTATGATGGGAAGCAAAATCTAGAGAACTTTGAGAGCCAGTCGGGCTTTCACCCCTTCTGCAACCCCAGTGCTAAGTAACTAGCTTTAGGTGTTTTTAGACAAGTACCTCCCCACCCCCCATCATGCATGTTGCAGGGCCACAATGGCACCCTATACAGCCTCGCAACATAAGAGTCTGAGTGGTATGCAATGGGTGGGGAATGGATGTGGAGGCGCTTGTCTAAAAACACCCTTTGTCTTCTGCCTAAAGAACCAGTGTCATGGGATTGAGGGCTCAGTACCCCACTCGAGGCTGTCCTGACTCAGTTTCCCTGGCTTGCAGCTCTCACTGGATCAGCTCTCTCTCTAGAACTGATTCAGCCTGCAACGAGTGAACCTTCTTGTCACCGTTTCAGCCACAGAGCTTCCCAGCAGAGACTCTTTCTCTCTAGGTTCGTCTGTGTTTGTAAACACAGAATCAACCCCAAACTGTGTCCCACCAATGTTAGGATTAGCAATTCCACTGGACCATACGAAGTTCAGTAAAAAGAAGTTTAATGAATAAATCATGAATAAGATTGCAGTACGAGTTTATATTAGAGAGTGCAGAAATCAAAAGAACCAATATCGTATTCCTATCTGTACTTGGATTCTCCTGACTTAGGCTTACCCTAATCGAGGTCCAAAGGTAATTCAGTTCATGTCACAGTTAGCGATGGAAAGCTTGGCTGGGTACGCGTCTTAGTTTCCAAGAGTCCTTATTTCATATTTCGTTGGTGCAGCCCTTCTCTGGCTAGTAAGATGTGATGATGCAGATGAAAACTCAACAAACTGATCTCAACCAACTCAAGTACTTTTCCAGGCTCCTTTGTTTGATTTTCCCACCAGGTGACTCTGTGCTTTCAGTCACGTCCATGGGAAGAACTCAATTTGCAACTCAAGGGCGTTTTGCTAGTGTCACTGTCTGCAGAGATGTTTAGGCTTTTCTGAATACATACTGGGCATGACTTTGCATTTCTCCACTGCATGAAGTGAGTTTCCAGTTCTCTGCTTTCACATTACATACCTGTTTAACCTTTACCTTTACATATTTGTTAGCCCTGTAGTCTACATATAGCCTAGTATCTCCTTATGACAACCAGAGTAACTCTTACCAAAGCATCTGTATTAGTAGCGACCACTGAGGGCCTTGTGGAAAACCCACAATTCAGGCTCTATCACCAGAGTGTTGTTCTCTGTAACTATCTGCAACCATCATCATCTGGGGAAAAATCACTTCCCAGCGGAGAGAGAGCCTCCCAGGCACACTTTGCAGCTGCTGCACATTTAGAGCAAATGAACAATTGAAGTTAATGGGCTCTGTCCAAAGCCGAGCTCTAGAGCAAAGAGATGAGGGCTTATTACCCCAGTGGGGAAAGAAACATGGATTTGCAGCCTTTGCTAGTTTTGTCTGGGGTGGGGGAGTATTGGGTGAAGTGGGGGGAGGGCTGTGTAGAAAACAAGCCCGTGGCAGTTAGCCCCACTCTGTCCCTAAGTGTTCATTCATACAACACTCTGTCAGAGTGGACAGAGACCCAAACCCACATTCTCAGCCTTACGGCTTCCTGTGCCTCTTTCTTGTTCTCTGCCACCCGGTGGAAGGGCTGGGCTATTGAATGAGGAGCGGTGTGAATGCACTGCTACTGGACAAAGCAAACATGGATTAAGGAACAAATGGCAAAATTGCAGGAGGGATGGGTGTTGTGGAAACGAGCCTGAAAGTGAGGCAAATGGGCTGGAGGGGATGGGTATGCACCCACAGGAGGTGGGGGTACACCCATTCCCACAGGTGGCATTCGCATGGGCACCCCCACGCCCATGTGAAAAGTCCCTGTCTTTTACTTTATAGGGCCACTAGCTGTCTTACAGTGGTTAGGGTTACCACTACACCGCCCCTTTAAAAGAGGATGCTTATGAAAAACACATGGTGCAGAGCTGCAGTGGTATCAGTGCAGCCCTGCAACATGTATTTTTCATAAGTGTCCTCTTTTAAATGGGAGGTATGATAACTAGGGTAGCCGGGTATGCAAATTTTAGAGGGCACATGAGAAATACAGGTTGCAGGGCTGTATTGGAGCCAATTCAGCCCTGCAACCTGTATTTCTCATAAGTATCCTCTAAAATTTGCATATCTGGCCACCCTAATGATAACCCTAACTGTGGTCCTATGACACAGGGCCCTTAGCTGTCTGGGCAGCCGCCTTGCTCTTTCTTTCTCTCCTCTGATGTGGAGGAGCAGAGGGAACAAAAGGCACAGGATTTGTACAGGATGCTGGTAGTCAGACTGGATTGAGGATGTCCTACTAGGGTTGCCACCTTTTGTGGCTTGATCCCAAGACTCCCATAGACCAAAATGAGAGTCTCAGGATCAAGCCACAAAAGGTGACAAACCTCTGTCCTACACCCCACGAGTGCAGTAGGAGTGTTGCTGTCTTCCCCCCAGCCCCACCCAGTATGGCTGACTCCCTAGGACTCTGTGGGGCCGAAGGCTAGCGGCTCTGGAGGGAGATATGTCCTCACACGCCTGAGAGAAACCAAAGCCATTAGCCACACACAGGCTCAGGAATCCCCTCACCTCTGCTTTGAGTGACTGATTGGCAGCTGCTCCTCCCGCTGAGCTCGGTGTGTCAGTGGCAGAGCCACCCTCCCTACTTGGATAATAATTGGACTGACAGGATGAGGTCCATAGCATGGAGGAACAGGGTCACAAATGAGCTGAGCCCACCCCTCCCTCCTGACGTTGGGAAGAAAACATTCTCTGACCCACGGCTGCACACTGGAGTCTTCCAAAGCCACGGCCAAGCAGGCAGCAAAGTGGTGCTAGGAAGGGCAGCAGATGATTTCCTATTAAAGTCTGTCAGACCAGATGGCCTGTTCTGATGGCTGGTTCTGGAGACAGTGGGAAATGCTTGTGTCTTGCCCAAAAGCAAAGCAGCTCAAGATTTTTCTTCCCCTGCCTGAAATTCAAGTGGGCATCCTCAAATGGCCGTACATCATTGACCAAGGGCAAAACCCCGAGCAGCCGGGGAAGACCCCACAGACTAGGGCTTTGGGCTGCTAGTGGAGCTGATAAAACAGGGAGAGCCAGGGATGCATTTGTGTAGTTGGGGGTAAAGCTGGCCAGGCTGAAGGCACAGTGGGACTAGCAGCAACCTGGTGTAGTAGGCAGGGGATGAGGCTAGAAATCAGGACAGCTGTGGTGTCTGATCTTGGCTCTGCCTGGACCTGCTGTGTGACCTTGACTTGCCCTCTTTGTTCCTATGTTTCCCCTTCTGCCCTCAGTCCATCTTCAAACAATAAGCTCTTTCCAGCAGAGCCTGTCTCTCCCTGATCAGAACCTTTTCCCTCCCAGGGGCCATGTAGAAGATTGGTACAAGCTCTGAACGTTGCATAGAAATCGGGGGGTGGAGGTTCTTAAAGCTGTGCTCCGGAAGAGGCGGTGGGGTAGCCAGATATGCACATTTTAGAGGACACGAGAAATACAGGCTGCAGAGCTGCAATGGAGTCAATGCAGCCCGGCAACCTGTATTTCTTATGTGTCCTCTAAAATGTGCATATCTGGCCACCCTAAGGGACGGTCCAGATGACGGATCTGTACCATGGATCTGTCACCTCTCCTTGTGTGCATGCCCTCATCTCTGCTCCTTTCCCCTAGCCCAGTCTAGCCAGGGGCCACAGTTGTCCCCTGGCCTTGAGGTTCCCTCCCTGTGGTTTAGCCGCTAGAACCAACCTAGGCTACATTTTTTAAGAACACTTATGAAAAATACATGTTGCAGGCCCTGCAACATGTATTTTTCATAAGTGTTCCTTAAAAATGTGCCTAGGTGGCAAGCCTAAGCCTACCACAACAGGACTGTGATCTCGGCAGGGTTCTGCTATGCACCACTCTACTAAGAAATAGTGACAATGCCGGCTGCTCTCCCCAGCCCCTTCCCCCAAGGGGTCAGCAGTTCAGAGCCTTTCTCTTGGTGACCCAAAGCCCTAACCCTTTAAAGACTTGTGCCCATACAGAACAATATGCAGGGACCTGTGTTCACTGCATTTCCCCCATTGCCACTATATTGTCCCTGACAATATGCTCCAGGTACTGTCACTGAGGTCAGTGGGAGTGCTCCATTTGTAGTGTTCGGCATGGGCAAAAACGTAAGCCTTTGCAATATTGGGACCTCATACTAAGTTCAGTTATGCTCTTCCCATTCAGCCATCAAACCCACACTCTGTGTTTCTAGTAACACACTCAGGCAGAATGTGATGAACTATTTTCCACTGGGGCGATCAAGAGACTTAGAACAGTCTCCCAGAGAGCAGGCTGGAATTCTCATGCTCTTGAGACACTAATAATTGTGACCTTCTAGACAACAGTCCTGAAGGGTAGGAGGAATAATCTAGAATAGATCCACCCCAGGACCGAAACTAGATGTGACCTCCTAGGCCCGACCACTCTCTGGGGTGTCTGATGATACTCTGATGCTAAAGACACACTGACACGAAACGGAGCTTGCCTGGGGGTTAGATCTCTGGCCACATTTTTACAGCCTACTCCTTTCTCTGGGGTCATAGCACTTGCTCTAGCAGTTAGCATGGGTGTGAGTCCTAGACCTGTGTTTATGCTAACAGCTAGAATGGTGACTGTGCATCCAGAGGATCATACCCTTAAGCCTGCGCTGCGGTAACTTTCACCTTGGGTTAAAGTATCCCAGACCAACTCATGGGGTGTGGGGGTGGGGTCTGGGACAGTGTGTGGCCTTTAACCTTAGGGTTAATCAGCTCCCAAGTAGGAGTGGCCCCAGAAATGGGCATCACCCCATGCAAACTACCCAAGTCTTAGCCCGAGATTTGATTTAGAGGCAAAGGGATTCTAACTTAGCTTTCAAAAGTAGTGCCACCCCTTTGGAGTTACCCTGGATTAATGCTGGTGTGTAAGTGTAAGTGAGATCACATTGAGGTGAACTCACATGTAACTCTGCTAAACTCTGCTGTTCACACAGGACCCCAGAAGCTGTATAATCAACCCTCGGATTGCTGTTGTATGTGAGTGAGGCACTCTGATTTCCAGACCCGCTTTAAACTCAGATCTGACGTTTACATCTGATGTATTCATGAGATCCGAGTTTAAAGCGGGAGGTCGGAACTTGGAGCGTCTCACTCACTCGCAACAGTGATCCTGGGATCATTATACAGCTTCCGGGGTCCACGGACATTGGAGTTAGCAGAGTTATGTGGGAGTTCACCAATTAGTCCCAATAGGAATGAGGTGGAAGCTGGATGGACAGAAGGGCTTTGTCCCCTGTTCAGCAAGGTGAGGAGATTTTATCCAGCAGCTCCAAATCTGAGGATGAGCTTGTGAAGAAGGAGAATGTCTCTGCTAGCTTGAAGTGCAGTCCCAGCACCACTGACAAATGAGCTGTTCTGTCTTCTCCTTGATCTCGTGTTATTAACCCAAGAGATTGAAACCTTTCCATATTCTCATGCCCCGCAGGCCAACATTAGCTGTTCTATTAGTTCAGCAGAAGGTGGAGAGCTATCCTTCTTGCCGGAGCGCACGTCTCAGGCTGACGCTTAATGAAACCAAGCTTAATACCAGTTTTGCATGAGCAAATTTATTTTAAAAATGTACAGTTTCTGCAAGACAATGAACTTGAAGCAGAGAAATTGAGTGTTTGGTATTTCCCTGAGTGGCAGGGGTGTGGCTGTGGTGTTGTGTTCGCAGCAGTAGCCCTTGCATTTCTGGGGTCATCGCCAGTTGTTCTGGGGTGAGGTATTCTGCTGTGGATGGGATTTCCAGCTGCAAAGATGTTAGCAAACATTTGAAACTCATTCTCCTTGGAGTGAGTTAGTCTGCTCCCCTGATTTTGTTTTGTTTTTTTGCAGCTCTGCAAATGATGGAAGGTTGTTATTATTATTTATCATAGCACCAAGAGAATATAAAAGCCCAGAATTTCACACCTGACTGGGACTTATACTTGTGGCACATACACACACAGAGGTAGCCAGTTAGATGTCTACGGCCTAATCCTGCAGAGACTTATGTGCATATCCCATAGATTATAATGGGGCAGTTTATGGAAGTAAAGCTAAGTGTGTCTTTCTCTGCAGGATAATGGCCTACGTGCTTGTATGCACATCTGTGCAGGCGTGTGAAATTGCTGTATCTCAGTGCCTAACATGCAGATACAATTCTGCAAACCTGGGGCTAAGCAGAAGTCCCATTCTTGTACACAGACCATTCACCTCCAAGAGAAAACGCTAGTTAGAAGCGGCTAAGCTGAGACCGCCAACGGAGAAAGGCTCCTGCCACTTTTCATGACTCTCATGCTGTCACATGCTAGACATAGCTACACACCAGTATGTCATCTTAATAACAATGCTCCTACATGGAGAAAGCACCTGCCAGCTGGATGGATCCCAAAGTGCTTTACAAAGCCTTGCTGACTGATTGATTTGCTGTGATGCTACAGCAATCGCATTTGCAGAAGTGCAGCCACCTCTGGAGTAAAGTGCAGCAACTGTCCAACAACCCATAGCAACAAAGCATGCTAGAT
Source organism: Sphenodon punctatus (assembly GCA_003113815.1). NCBI lineage: Eukaryota > Metazoa > Chordata > Lepidosauria > Sphenodontia > Sphenodontidae > Sphenodon > Sphenodon punctatus. Next base: position 1,698,197 of record QEPC01013938.1, read on the forward strand.
TAAGGACAGGAAGTGAAGAATACTATCCCAAATGGAATTTCAGTACAAAGAACAGGTTGGAATTTGACCAAGACACCAGCACAAAACACCTTGACTCATGTTAAAAAAAATTAAAATAAATAAAAAAGACTTGCATATCTCTCTTTCTCTTTCAGCCAAAATGAGACCAAGCCCTAGAAACTACAGTGTAGAGAACAGACCTGTACAGATTCAGAGGGGGATAAACATAGCAACAGACAGCAGGGGTTTTCCTGCTCTAACTTCACTAGCTCTTTCCCCAAACCGTGTCTCTCTTTCTACAGAGCTCCACCCCCCAGTCCATTCTGGGAATACTGAACACTGATACAACAACTGGTAAATGCCTTTCCAGAGTTATCCATCTAGATTCCTCCGTGCAAGTCAATTTTGCATTTGCATATCGCCTTGTTGTCTGTTCATTGGAAAGTGGGCACAAAGGTGTGTTCGTTAATATAGCCAGGAATTGAAACTACAGTCAGTTGTAATTGAAACTACAAAGAACACAGCACACATGTCTGGCCTATAGGGGGCATCTTTGGAAATGTGGACAATGAACATGGAGCCAGGGGCAGGGCGTTTTCAGGAACGAGTAAGGCTAAGGGCAGGAAATGTCCTTTTGGCAGCTGTTTTTGATTTACATTTGTCATTTTGTCAGGCACTCTTGTTTCCGATAGCAAATCTCATTTGAGCAAGTTCATTCTTGGAGTCCTTTCAACTTGTCTTCTTCGGATGCAGCTATTCTCTTGACGTTATCACCTTTGCTGAGAGGATCTGCTTTATTGAAGTGAATGAGATTACTCAGTGGCAATGACACACTCACGATTTCTCTCATACTAGGACCCAGTCAAACACCTCCCCAGAGTCACAGGAAGAGCTTTTCATCTGTCGTTCGGAAATGATTCATTTCCTTTCTGCTCTGGAATGTAACTACCTCATACTGAAGGTATTATTATTATTATTATTGTTGTTGTTGTTGTTAAATATTTATATAGGTCCAGTAGTGTACCTGGCGCTTTACACTTGTTAAATACACTACAGGCTCCCTGCCCCGAGGAACTTACATTCTAGGACCCTTTTAAAATGGGCCGTGTGGGGGGATGGGTGTGCACGCAGCAGTGTCATAGGTGCAGGGGGGCGGTGTACACGGGTGCGCACCGATCCCCCCTGCATTCCCACTCAGGGAGCAATAGTCGTTTTGCCCAATGGCTCCGTGAGTGGGCGATGGGTGGAGGTGGGTGTGCATGTGTGTTTTGTGGGGGCGCACACGCACACCCACCGCAGCAGTCACATGGGAGGCACCCACTCAAGCCCATGCAGTGGACCAGCATGGGTGTGACTGGGTACATCTCGGGTAAAAAAGGACCCAGGAAATCTGAGACTGCTTCCTCTTCTTGGCCTTAAGACTCTGCAGGATATGCCCAATAAACTTTTTAGGTGGCAGGAAAGAATGATAGGGCTCAGTCCCACAACACTGAATGGGTAGTAGCGACACAAACCCATATTCTGAGTGTTGTGTGAAATCCTTGCCACCTCCTGTGCTCCTTGGCAATCCCTGCGATTCCCTGCCACCTGATGCAAAGGGTGGGCCTCTGAAATGCTGGGACACTGTGTGAATGCTTTGCTTAGGGTTGCCATATATGCAAGTTTTTTCAGGATACTTATGAAAAATACATGTTGCATTAGTGCCTAAGGTCAATGTAGGCCCTGCAACTTGTATTTTCCATATCTGCCCTGGAATAATTTGCATATATGGCAACTCTAGCCTGGCTATGGGGAAAGGCAAACACTGATTAAGGAACAGGTGGTGATTTTGCAAAGGGAAGGGTGCTGCATGAATGAGCGTGTAGCCTATTGACAAAGGCATAGAATTTGGAGTCTGAGTGGGGAGGCCTGGCTTCCATTTCCAGGTCTGCCAGTGACTCGGTATGAGACCTTGGGCAAACCACTTGTTCCACAATTTCTCTACCTGTAAAACGGGGATCATAAATTGTCTCCCTTCTCAGGCAGTTATTTGGCTCAATGAATGAATATTCAATAAAGTGCTTTGTCATCCTTGACTATTAGATGGCCCAAATTAAGCTCCAAGTGGTGGTGTTATCTCACTGTTAATGAAAAGTTCAGCCGGCGCTAGCCGAAGGTAGCAATATTGTGCCGCCAAGGGAGTGTGTACTAAGAATAGCAATCTCTATATCTGGAGAGAAGAATCCAGGAGAAAGAGATGAGAATCAGATTACAGAATACAGAAGACAAGTAATTTATGGCATGTTGTGGCAGGAATACAGAGAGACGTGTTATCGCAGCGGCGGCAGCGCGGAATACGTGAGATGCTCTTTTCTGATGGCTCACTGGAGAGCAAATAGTTTACCATGCCAGTTAAGTGCTTTAATGGGCTTCTGCCACTTCTCCTACCGTGCTGCTGAATGGGCTGCACAGCCTGGAGTGGAGCAGGGTTTTTTTACTTAGTTAACTAATGATACTGAACAATCGACACAGAAAAATCAGAGTGATGAGTATCTCATTAAGCATAATGGAGAAGGCAGCACAGTCTAATCACCACCGTAGGGATCTGGGTTACATCTATTCCACCTCTGCCACTGACTCGTTGTGTGACCTTGAGGAAGACCCATCTCTGCTTTGCCACCCAACTCACCTGGGCAAAAAGGAATCACCATGTTTGCTTAGTTATTGTAGGGGTGCCGCCAGGCGTGAATCATTACAGACTGCAAAGCCATTTGAGATCCCGAGGCGAAAGGGGCTGCGCGAATGGGTTGTTATTGCCATCACGAGCTCAGTGGTGGAATGGTGGATAAACAGAGCGGAGAGTGAAAAAATAAAATTAGGCAAAAGCATCAAGACCTGATTCTCAGCTGCACAGTTTCTCAATCCAAAGTAGAGCTGACCTGAATAGTAAATTTATTATCCGCAGTTAATATCCACTATTCTGGATAGTTTGGCGGTTGTTCCACCCTTAACTGATTACCAACACACCGAATAAGTGAATAATACCACAACAGTTAAACGCTTTACCGTGTTACCGTTTCTGTATTACTGCATCCTCATCTAGCCAAATGTTACCATCTGGTCTGGGACAGAGGAGGAGGGAGAGAGGGAGGGAGTAAACAGGAAAGGAATTTGGGACAATACAGTAAATGATAGGGGTGGGACACCGGGGAGAATACTGGATACCGGATTTATCGGTATCAGCATACTGGATCTTTAACATAGGGCATTTTACCGGGTTTTTTACATTGCGGCTGTTTATTTCAATGGCCGCAATGTAAAAAAACCCGGTAAAGCAACCAATGTTAAAGGACCGGTATGCCGGTACAGGTAATATCAGATTTATCGAATTAATCCGATACACCCAATTATTGGATTTGTCCGATACCGATATTCCCACCCCTAGTAAATGACAGCCTGGTAATACAGTAAAAGGCAATACAATCGTATGGTGCACTGCTGCAGCATTATGCTGTAAAACACAAGGCTAACCATTAATCCATTGAAGAATAAATGAGAAATGCTCGGTATCCGGACGTCTTTGGAGCATTTCAGATACTGTAGATCCATCTGCCATTGGATAGTGGCAGATAACCATTTGCTCTAATCCAGAGACTGGCCTCACACACCTTCCAAACCATTCAATAGTCTGGGAGTTGGTGAGAGTCCTCAAGATGCCATCTGTCAGCCAGAGGTTGCTAGCTCACAGTGTGCTCTGGCCACACACCTCCTCATCTTTGGCATGTCCCATATTTTAATAGGATGGCATAGGACTGAAATTAAAGCTGACTCCCTCTGCTCTGGGGACTTCCCAGTTTGGGGGCTCTAACTGTTTCCCAAGACCGTTGCATCCGTAGAATGACTACGGGCCTTCATTTAAGGTCTGACCCAGAGACTTCACCTGAGAGTCTCATCATGCTTATTAAGTGAGAACAATGCTAGTGCATCTGGTTTCTGTTCTCAACAGCCCAAGCATTCTGCCCTGCAATGAGGGTGCAGAGTTTCTTTGGAAAGCAGTTTTTCTTGTTGCACCAGGAGGCGTATGCATTTCCTGTTCCATGGCAATTGGTTGCCAGTGTCCCCTGCTGCCTCTGTGTGAAATAAGAGCAGCTATTATCATTATTATTCACTCACCGAGCCAGTCAGGGAGTCACTCTGGGTTATTGCAATCCTGTCTGTGAAGATGAAGCACAAGCAAATCCTGTTAGAAATGGGACTAATGGCTCACCCCCTCATGCTCACCGGCACAGTCATCCCCAGAGAAGCTATTTGGAGAAAGAGGAGAGGCAATGCACATAGCCCAGGGTTGGTCACGACTCTTGTGATTTTATGGGTTTCTTTAAAGCTTCTGCTGCTGAAATGATGAGAACAAAAAAGAACCCAAAGGTGTATTTATAAAAATAAATAAATCTCATAATTGGCTCACAGATCTCAAGATTTTGGGAACATTTGGACTTGTGAGAGAGAATGGTGAAGGACCATTGTGAGGTTAATGGCTCAGGGTCCCCACTCAAGGCCCGCCTGAGGCAACTGGATTTTGCTGTGGCATCTGGAAGGAGGCAGTGAGCATTGCAAAGAGTCAAAGGATCATGACATTGATGTGGTGGCTGAGTGGTTTAGGAACTCAGCTATATATATATCCCTGAAGGTTGCGAATTCAACCTTCCGGGATATATATATAGTGCTGCTTGGCCTCCCACTTGGACAGGTGTCTCCAGTCCAACCAGTTGCAAATGGGGGCCTGATCTATTGGGTTGGGGAAATCAAAGGCAATCAGATGTGGTGCTGGTCAAGTCACCCCCTTCTGGACTGCGTAGGTTACATAAACTGGTGGTGCCTTAACCTACCAGACCGATGGGCCACATGGCTCAAGACGGACTCTGAAGGCCTCAAAACAGCCAATTCTTGGGACAGGACTGGCGTGCCTAACTTGGGGCTTCTGCAAAAGGAAGCTGTCTGCCAACAGTTTGTTTCTAGAGCGGTTCACGCAAACAGAACTGGAGCACCTTCCCAGAAAGAGAACTAGTATCCCCTTTGAAAATGAACAAGTTATGCTAAGAAAACAGCCTCGCTCTGTGATCCCAGCTTCTCATCCCTCTACAAAGCCCTCAGTTTCAGCTCCTGCTGGACCAAAGGGGCAACTATACTTAAAGAGATCCTGGAATCAAGATGAGAAACCCTATGCCAATTATGCTTCTCTCGCTAAGAGCTTCTTTCATCTGAGGAGCAGAGGGTTTAAGCTTTTCTGTGGTGCGGGAAAGCAAAGCACCAAGATCCCCATTCTACAGACCAGCAAACTGAGATGTGAAGAGACTAAAGCCACGATCCACAAAGCATTTATTTTAGAGGGTTTCAATGGGACTACTCTGGAGAAAGTGGTTTGTGGATTGCAACCTAGTGACTTACCCAAGGTCACAAGATGAGTGAATGGCAGAGCTGGGGAGGAGAGAATCTGGAGAATTTTTTATTTTGTCTTAGCTGTATCTGTAGACTTTAGTTGGTCTAGTTTCTGTATTTCATGCAATTTTTCCTTTTGGGGCCAGTACCTGAATATTAATGACAGCAGCGTGCTGTATTTCTAATGGGTGGGAGACTCAATTTGTTATTTTAGGGACAGATTCTGACACACACGTAGATACACTGAGCTCTGATCCTGCAGAGACTCACAAGGGTGTTTAGCCCTACAAGTCAATGGCTCAGCCGCCACTGGCTTTAATACACAGTGGATTGTGTCCTGTGAGTAACCCCATAACTACAATGGGATTACTCACAGACACCCATGTTTTTTCAGGATGGGGGGGACTTGCTCTGCAAATAACCCATCCTTATGGGCTGGCTCTTCATGGGGCTTATTGCACAGTATGCAAGAAGAGCATGGCTTGGATACTAAGGCTTGTATACCTTAGCTGCTAGTAAGTACATCGTGTCCCTTCTTTTTCCTCCTTCCTTTAGGTTGTTAGTTACCTCTTTGCACTTCCTAATTAGCATGAGCATATTGCCATCTTCCTTTCCATATTATTAATAAATAATAACAATACTTTATTGCATGGTCTCTGACCATTGCAGTGTCCTTTCCATATTGAATATGGGTTTTGTTTTCTAGCCATCCTTTTCTTCCACAAGGCACTGATCTCAGCACCACTCCCACTCCAAGTGTATGCTTGGTACCTTTCCACTAGAGCTAGTTTCCCCTCTTTCCTGGCTTGGTCTCCAATGATGTCTCTATGAGGTCTTAAAAGACATGCCATCCTCCAAGTCTGAGCATTGCACAGCTTTGCAGTTACTGTTCCATATGCTGTTCCAATTTTTCCTGGGGGCATTGTGTTCATTTCATTTTCTTGGCTTGTTTTATGGCTTGGGTTATATAATTCCAATAGACAACTGTATAGGAATGGTATTGGAGGGGGGCATTCCTCTTCTCATAGTCTCTCCTCCGGATTTCCTTGGAAATAGCATTGATGGAGATATAGCTCCCAATCTGTATTTTCCAGTTTGATCTTACTGCACATGTCCAAGAAAGAGCTTTAGTTCATCTCATAAGAGCATATTTTGCTTTTGGGATTCCCCTCTTTGCAGCATATTGCTTTCCTTTTCTACAGTGGAAAAACAGTTCAGAGCACAGGAACATCATTTTGTAATGCATGTGTCTGTAATCCACTCCAGCAGCTGTACCTTTAAGAGGATGGAGTTTCAGAAGCAGGAAGTGATGTCACAACGCATGCTGACCGGATTGAACACTTTCTGCTGTTGCTCCATTGGGTTTAACCTCCTTTGGTGGAGGCAGGGGCTGTAATGTCATACAAATTGCCCTACACAGGGATCAGCACATATTTATGGTTTGGCATGTGACGTAACTGCGTTTGTTCCTGAGGGTACTGCTTGCTTGTGGTAAAGTAATGGGATTCTTGTTGCTGACTTTTGAGTGAGAACCTCCGTGAGGTCCTTTAACAACTTCCCTGCTCTCCTCAACCCTGGCTCCCCCTTCCTGGGAATGTGTTGTCCTATGTAGTAGTTCACTTGAATGCTGAATTACTGACGCAAACCAAACTAACGTTAAGTACAAGCCCACTAGGAAGCAGTCTGTGCCCCTGCTGTCTTGTTGCTCCCACACTCAGAGGAATAATTAATGGAAACCCCCTTATTTGCTATGGGATTACCCTATGTCCAAATCCTTCTACATAGAGCAGGCCTTTATGGAAATGGTGAATGTTGCTTTCCATAGTATTGGGGGAAAGGGAAAATGAAGATTATGCCTCTATAAGTAACTCTTAGTACACTATTAATATTACTAAGCACATAGGAAGATAAGAGCTGCCACACTGGGTCAGTCCGACCAGTGGTCTATCTAGCCCAGCATCCTGTCTACAACAGTGGCCAGCACTGGAGGCTTCAAAGAAAGTCCACAAAACCAGGGCATAATATGGAGTAATCCATTCCCTGTTGCTCACTCTCCTAAGCAACTGGGCTAATAGCCACTGATGGACCTATCTTCCATGAAACTTGTTGAATCCAATTATAGTATTAAATTTCATAATATAGGACTTTTCCTTTCCAAAACACAACAAAAACTTTAACTAGTCAGAGCACAATCCTCTGCCATTAAAGCCAATGGCAAAGCTCCCATTGACTTTAATGGTGGAGGGTGTCCTGCCCGTCTTCACAACCTTGTCCTGTGAGGTAGATAAGTATCATTGTCCCCAGATGGGGAAACTGATGCGATTACATGACTGGCCCAAGATTACAGGAGTTGGCGCTAGAGAAGTTTAGGACCCAGGGCTTCCTGCTTCTCAGCCCTGTGTGCTAGACAATGCCTCTGGAGAGAATCCTGTTCATGCTTGGCTAGAAGATGGAAAACCAAAGCATAAAGGGTTAAGAGGAGTGGGGTTTGGTGGCAAGCAGAGTATTATAACAGTAATAAACAGAGGGGTAGGTTTTTGGACATTTTTGCAGGTGCAAACTGTGGGCATGAGATTGCACCTGCAATATGGGAAGCTGGTGTAAAATTGGTAATGTCATGTAACCTGCAAAACCCAGTTTGGAACCCATCAGACATGGACAATAGAGAGATTTTCATACGCAGATAAAAATATATTCCCAGCTTCCTAGGAAATGGGAGGCCTATCCCTTCCCCAGAGCTCTGGACCTTTTAATTTGTTCAGACAAGCTCTTTCACAATGTTTGAAGGCAGAACATCCCCTGCCACATTCATTGTCCCCATCCCTGTCTTCTTCCTTGTCACAAGCACCATGACCTGCACAGTTCTTTTCAGAACTGGCTGGCAAGCAGGCCCCTCAGCCAGGATGGCCAGGGGTTTGGCCTTGGATGCCCCATCAGGATTCTGGGCGAGCTTATAGCACCGAGGATAATTACTGAAACATTCAAAAGTGTCATTGCAGTTCCTGCAGGTCCCATGGTGGTCGGCGAAAGCCGTGGAGAGCCGCACAGAGGTCCTGCCCTCTTGGGTATGGAAGGACTGGAGCGTGACCACTCTGGGGCAGCTGCAGCAGAAGACAGCACAGACTGCCTGCAGCAATGACAGGTCTTTGGAGAGGAACTTCTGGAAATTGGGTTTGAAGAGCAAATAAACCAGAGGGTTGTAGGTTGTCGAGGATTTGGCAAACATAGCGGAGACGGCAAAGGCCAGAACTGGGACCTTCTTGGCATCTCCAAAGGCTGCCCACATGGCAACGATGGCATATGGGGTCCAGGCAGCCAGAAACCCAATGCAGACAGAAACGCTTAGCTGGAAGAGAGAAGAAAATGACTATGCTATGAAAATGTGTTGCCAGGTTTTAAGGTAATAATGATTATTGGATCCATTTCCTAATTAATAATTAATTAATAATTACGCAGGTTCAAAACCTGGACAAACAACTAAATTATGCTAATACCCAGAGAGATTGAAATGACTACATAAATAAAGAGAAACACATAATTAGTAATAAGAATATAATTGAAAATATTTATGAAAACATAGAAAAACATTTTCTATGGGACAAGACCCCAAAACAGAATAAACCCTTAATAAGTGGTTTATATAAAAGTATTTCAAGGTACATGTTACATGGATAGAATTAAAGTTAAACTTAAGATTGTTTTAAGTATTAAAAGTACAAAGGTTAAAATAATAAACTTAAAACTAGCATAGTTACCCAGGCATACAGGCTTAAGAAAGATGAAGGAAGATCATGTGACCAGAGGATCACCATGGTGACCAAAGAGCACCACGAGAGTGTTCATGGCGTCTAAGGTAACATTTCCTTGGTGACTTACTCTTTTATAAGAAAACTGACGTCACACTCAGGCTAAGTAATTCATATATTATTAACTGCCAATAGCATGGTTGAAAAGGGTTGATGCATGCATAAAATTATAAATGTATGACAACGTTTGTGGTTAAGATATTGGGGAATTAAAGTCGTTACCTCCGCCCATGAAACATCCTGTTTTTATAAACTGTTTTTAAACCTCAATCTTGCAGCCCATTTGTGCAACAAAGATTTTCCATCGAGTGTATGCCTCTACTTCCCTAAATGTGAACTTACTCATATTTTCCTAAACATTAACTAACAAGGTTAAAAGTTAAGCAGGGGGAAAGCTATCGGAAGACCAAATATGTCCAGGCCTTTATGTCCAAACTAAAGCCAATATGTTCAGACTATAGCCAATCTGTTAAACGTATCTCACATAGGTCAAAACTGAGGGTAACAAATGGCAGGAGCTCCCCAAACCTCCAGGTGTGCGTACTATAGAGCAGGGGTGGGGGAACCTTCTCCCTCCCAGGGGCCGCTTTGCAAATTGGAACAAACTCTGAGGGCCACAGAGAAGTTGAGCGCGGGGGTGCTTAAGGGGTGCGCTCAAGAAAAGCAGGATCCAAAGAATGAATCTAACCATGAATCTGCCCTCTCCTTGTGTGTGTCCTCATTTCTGTTCGTTTTGCCCTGAGCTCAGTCTTTCAGTGCTTTGGGGGTAGGAATTGGATCCAGAGGCCAGATTCAGGAACTGGAAAGCAGCCAAGTAAAAACTAACCATGGGACACATTTAACCCCCCAGCAAGGCTCTTCACTCCTGCTAGAGAGAGACCCGGGCCCAAATTTCAGAGCCAAACACTGAAAACTGAGGGGGGAGCTCATTGGCTTTAATGACTAATACCAAAACCATAACATACCAATGACATCCCAAATCTGGATCCAAACTCACCTGGTACCCAGGCGGAGCATGCACGCACACATACGTGCACATGTATGCAGGAAGGCTAGTGCGAGAGTTCATTGCTTTGGACTGAGCATTTAAGGTGCCATTCCATCAACTAATGTAACTAAGATGCAAAACGAAATCCAGCTACTAGGCCCAATGCATGGGGTTTATTCATCTGCCTTTCAGTATTCTCCTTCCCTAGCCAACAGGTCATTACTCTGCTTCTAGAGAGGAAGGGGTGGGACTCCAGGGGAATTATCGGTTACCGGTTTTATTGGTATCGGATTAATCTGATATTGGATTTATCAGTATATCCGTTTTTTAACATTTCCGATTTTCTTGGATTTTTAACATTGCAGCCATTCTTAAATGGCGTCGATGTTAAAAATCTGAGAGAAACCAGCAATGTTAAAAAACCGATCTAACGATGCCAACAATTATCGGTATTATCGGATTAATCCGATATCGACAATTGTCGGTATTATCAGATTAATCCGATAGTCCCACCCCTAGGAAGCATATTGTTATCTAGTGTGTGTGTATTTTCCTCCCTGCAGGCTTACTATGAGGGCCCCTCTGGGGAAACTGCCTTGTCTGAATGTTATGGGGTAGATCATGGATCTACTCAGGGATATCCCTGAAATAATCCTCGGGTAGCTACTTCATGTGAACGTCTCCAATTTCAAATAGTCTCCAAGCTACATGGCAAGATAGGCAGAATGCAGAAGGGAAGCTGAGGCAGACAGCTCAAGTAGTGGCACAGCTGGAAAATAAACCTCCGTCTCCTGAGTTCTGGTGCAGTACTTTATCCACCTGTTTTGTTTTTAGTTCTGGGATTTGAAATCAAATATTTTTAAAGTCTTCTGCGCCTTTATTTCATCTGGTAAATTACAGTATTAGCTTGTAGTGGCTTGGGAACAATGAGTCACAATGACAGCTTCCTTTTTTCTTTTCTTTTTTTACATTTCCAACGTAATTTAAAATGAAAACAAAACCATCTGATAGATTTAAATAAGGAGGAGAAGGACTGTGTTATTAGCAGCAGAACTATAAACACCTGGAGAATTATTCTGGCTTGGTAAACAAATTTACCTTTCAGATGCCTTCAAGAGGTCTCATTATTTTAGACACAGAGAAAGCTCCGTGTGCAATGCTTGTCTCCATGTGCAAATCAAGACATTTTTCGTTTTGGTTGTTTGATTCAACAAGCAAGGCTCTACAGTGCTTGTATATCGCCTCTGGGAAGCAGCCTCCATCTGTTGCCGGTGAAGGGGGCTCCACGATCCCGACTCCAAACTCCTCCGTAATAAAAGGAGAATGTGTTCTTCGCCACAGCAAGGCAGTCTGTTATGCCACTGTCGCTGGGTAGTCATGATAAGTTAAAATTTCAGGCTACACGAAGTAAATCACACGTCCAACCTGAGCTTTCATTCTTCATGTCTGGTGCCAGGAGGAGGGAGCAGGGATAGGGAATAGTTGAAGACAAGATTATTTATTTTGGGTCTAATGAGAGGGCTTCAACTCCAGTCATCATCCTGAGTGTTTGGTGCATGCATCACTGTGTCAGGAAACAGCCACAGCTGCCTTTCCTCTTCCTTCCCATTTTCATGGTCTCAATTACTCACAAAGCTGCGCTTTCCAGAAGCTTCTGTTCTGCTTCTCAACTGGCAAGGTGTTCAGGGAACATTTGGGCAATGGGAAATGTGTCTTCCCCTTGGAGTTGGGATTTAGCAGCAAAGTTTGCAGCCTGTAAAGGATTAATATTTCCCCCAAACTTGGAGGTGCTGTACCCAGACTTTGGTATGGGCCTGTTTTCTACAGCACAGAGTAAACTCTAAGTTTCGTGGGGAGTTTTGTCCTCCAGAGCTGTGATGACTGATGTGTCAAGGGCCAAATGTTCAAATGACTCAGCAGCACGAAAGGCCCTGGTTCTTACTAGAGTTGGGCATATAAACTGGATAACTGAACACTCAGTGGGCCTCAGCCGTTTGCACATGCAATTATGATAGCTGCCGTGCATGCAAGTTAGACCCAGCGTGTCTGAAACACTCAGGCAATGCTTCTGGAGCTGCAGTTGATGGAGCATCATGTGGTTGAGGGAAAGATACTGAAAATGCATCCCTCTGGCATCAGCCAACGTCTGCTATGTGGGGGAGCGGGGTAGTTTGCCTATATGTACGTATGCAAACTAGAGCTGAAAGGGGTACCTAATTTGGCACCTGTGGGTAATAACCACATTTCCCAGCTTCCGAATCAGTAACTGAAACCATTCGAGTACTGGAAAAACAGACATTTTGGTTACCAGTTTTTCAAGTACCCAAAAAAGAATACCTCAAAAATTCCTGAAAGCTGGAACAAAATCAGGAGAAAAACGAGTATTTCTGTATACCAATTATTTCGGTATTTCAGTATACCAGTTGTCGGTATTTCAGGTACCCAACTGAAACCTGGTTCAGGTACCAAAAAGTACCTGAAATATTCCGTTGGATTTGGGTACCGGAAATTCCATGGTCATACCCAGTTTTTGCGGAGACTTGTTACAGCTCTAATGCACACAGAGAGAGACATGCATGTATATCATTGCACAGCTGGCCAGGTGCTGGGCATGAAGTAGGCTTGAAAGGAATATTGATAGCCAGAGGCAGTGCTGAGCTTGTACTACTACCAGAGCCTACATGGAGTAAGGTGAATCCTGAGGCAGAGGTTGAAGGCCATATTCATATCTCTGCAAGGTCAAGGGGAGTCCATAGGGGACATGCAGAGTATTAGATTGGCTCTAGAAGAGAGAGATAGGCAAAAACTGTCACCTTTTCTCCTCCCCCTGAAAGTTGTGCCAGAGCCACAGAATTCAGCTCCAGAAGAGCCCCATAGTCTAAACTTTCCTAAAAGTTCAAACTGGATTCAGCTGTTGTTTAAATCAGAGCTAGAACTAGTACTGATCTCAGGAAGCTTCCAAAAATTGAGCATTGATATCTCCATTTTGCTGGCGGGGAAACTGGGGTGCTGAGAGGGGAAATGACCTGTCTTGGGGTCAGATAGAAAATCTCTAGCAGGGTGGGAACAGAAACCAAGTCTCCTGTATCACCCCAGCAAAGCAAAACATTCTGCATTCCAGCATTTTCCCACTGATGCCCCTGCCCCCTGCCTTCATTTCTACACGCACACACTCTGTCCCCTTACCTTTACAATCAGGCTTTGCACGCTGTTGGCTTTGCTCTGAGCTGACATGTGCTGCTTCACTGCTCTTCTGGATACTTTCATAGTCGAAAGGATGAGTGAATAGGAGCCGAGGATCAGAAGGCAGGGGATGAGGTAGCAGAAGATGAAGAGGGCCACAATATAGAACATTGCCTCTCTGGTGGAAGCTTCCCACTTAATGCAGCAGGCTGTCCCATAGGGCTCTTGTCCGTAACTGCCCCAGTCGGCTAGCGGAGCTATGGCAAAGATAATGGCATAGGCCCAGACACACAGTAACAGCAAACCAGCATGCGTGGGAGAGAACTTATTGCCTACAAAAGAGAGAGATTGCATCATTCCATGGCTTTACCAAAGAAAAAGATTGGTCTTACATTTGGTCCTTCTGTCAATTCTGATGGGGTGGAGCTCCAAGAAAGGCCATCATCCTAGACATTTATCTGAGCTAACCTTAAATTGAGGGGTTCACTTAAAAATGGGATACGTAAACAACCCCCCCCCCAGCTTGTTTTTGGGGAGGGAAAATTACAAAAGAGGAGTGTTATTATATTAAGTGACCTGCCCAAGGACACACAAGAAATCCCTAGCAGACCTAGAGCAGGACCCAGGCCACCCACACACATGTTGTGCCTTCTGTCCACTGCTCCATCCTGTCTCCTTTAGCAAATCGTTCCCCACAAGTAACGGATGCTCTTTTTGACTGGCAAGATCTTTACAAACCCAACCTCATTGTTGTAGCAGTTATTCCTCTTCCTCTCATTTCCAGTCAGTGTCATTACTCAAATAACCATTATTTTTACCTTTCATTTCCAGGGGAATTGATTTGAGAAAATATTGGTAATTCTACCAAGGGACTCAGATGTAGATTTACCTTTTGGGTCCTGAGATTTATTTTGCCTCAGGACTACGTTGTTCAAAGGGCTTCTGGAAATAGGTACAATTTTCACACCTGCCAGCCGGCATTGTCACTTGCAGAAATGTACGGCAAATGCGGTGATGAAGAGTCCCTGAGCAAGAAACTTTACAGATTTGTACACACAGACAGCTGCACCAGCTAATATTTTCACAAGCTCTTTGAACACGTCATCCTTAATGGCAGATCTGATAGAAAGCTTCAAACCTGAGTGCTACATTATCCTCTTGGTATGCAAGAGTGACTTTCATTCATTTCAAGGTGAGTCACTGTGCAAATGCATCAACAGCAGACGATACCCCCTTCTTACCAAGTAATTTCATTCTGATGTTGGCTGTATCAAGGAAAGTCCTCCTATATCAGCCATGGTTCCATCTTGACAATGATCAGCAGTGGAAATCAGATACGTGTGCATACTGGAAGCTGATACAGTATAGAGACCTGCAGCAGGTTTGTTGAATTCATTCTTGGTGGAGCTTAGACAGGCTGTTGTTCTGCCTGATGCTATCAAGAAGCTGCTTACTGGGAAGTGAAATCTTGCCAGCTCATTGGAGGTTACGTTCAGTGAGATGAGATGATTATTGTTACAGGGAACTCTGCCAGCATAGCGAGTTCTGGGCAAACAGACTGAGCTGCATGCCATTCACCTCTTTGATTTGTGCCCAGCTGAGAGGATGCTTCTGCAAACAGTGGGCACAGCATGGCACTCCGGAGCTAAAGCAATCAGCCCTGGCTTAGAGGAAGAAACACGGGAGCAGATAACAATACTTTGAATTATCTCGGGACCCCAGAGAACATTACAAACACTAACTAATGAAGCTTTGCAAGTTCCCAGTGAGGCACTTAAGTACTAGATCCAACTTTTACAGATAGGGAAACTGAGGCACAAAAGTTCATACAATAAAGCCTCAAAGACCTAACTCCAACGTCTGGCAAAAATTGCCAGAAAGCTCTGCCTCCCATTTCAATTCTATATAAAGCTCGAAACAATAAAAATCATGGCCTAGGCAGTTCATGTAATTGGATGAAACTGAGCAGAGGTCTATTCAGATAGAAATCTCTAACAATTACTGTGACAGTAGTCTTATACAGAAGACAGTAAAAGCTCCATCACCTAGACCAGAAGTGGGCAAACTTTGGCTCTAGAGCCACATACAGCTCTTTGGCTCTATTGTTGTCAAAGGATGTGGCTCTTGGGGTTAGGAAACTGCCCATTTGCCCACATCCATTTACGCAGAACATTTAAACTGAACTAGACACTTTTTTTTAATGTGGGTGAATTCCATCCACATGTGCTTTCTTGTTTGCTTGCTTGTTTGCTTGCTTTCTCGCTTTCTTTCTTTCAGTGGCAGGGACTGAGATTTCTTGCATGTCTGTACAATGGACAATATACACTAAGGAGTTACCTTAATATAAGGACAAAGGACTGGAAAAATTAACCTGTTGGGCTCTTTGCCACAGGATGTTGTGAAGACCAATATTAGGTACAAAATGGTTTGATATATTCATGTAGGAGAGGTCCAGGAAATAGAACCTTGGCTTGCTAGAAGGTAGGAGTGAATGACTGCAGAGCAGATGCATCAATCCATTATTGCCTCCCCCTGACACATCTGGTGTTGGAGACAGGCTATTGGGCTAAATGGACCACTGGCCTGATCTAGTCTATGTCAGTGCTTATGTTGAATATAATGAAGGACAATTCTGCTAGTCTGACTTTGTGCTGTCCTCTGGGTGGGGAGATGGTTTGAAAAGACTTTTTCGATTCTCTGAATACTGGGGCTGAAATGAGCAAGATTTCAATACCAATGGTACTTTCAGGGTCTCTGTGACAACACTTTACAATTTTTAAACCAAGAGTTGGCAAAGAAATTTTCACTGAGCTTTTCCTCTGTACATGTGTGAATATGTGGCTTAAAATGACTTGATTTTTGTCATGGGAACTATTTCCTTTTTATTTTTTTATTTTTTAAAGAAAAATGTCAACTTCATTTGGAGAAGTTTTTTAAGTTTCATCCTGAAGTCATTTTTTTCAAAGTGAAATTAGTTTTGTTTGTTTTTTCATTTGGGATGCACTGCAGTCTGCACTGGAGTGAACTGCATGTCCCATGATGCACTGGGAAACCAAAGATAAAATGGCCTGATGAAACTTCATGATTTTTGTTGCAGGGGATTTTTTTTTAAGTTTCGTCCTGACAGAGGGAAAACAAATTTGAAATATTTTATGGCACTCACTCTATTTAATACTTTTATCCTTGCAATCTGCCTACCAAGTACAGCTGGGAAACAGAGGCAAAGAGAGACTATAAAGGGCGCTAACAAACGTGACACGGGCCTGTTTGGCCAGCTGTGGCCTGTGGGCCACGGCCACCGTCATGTTTGTTGGAGCCCTTCCAGATGTTGGCCCTGGATTTCTCCGGGGCATGTTAGTGGCTAGCCTGGCCTGTGATCCCAGAGACCTCCAGGGTCACAGCCCAGGCTCCCGTCTGCCCGATTGGGCCAGAGCAGGCTATAACATTTGTTATAGCCTGCCGTGGCCTGGTCCAGATTGAGTCTGCCATGGCTGGCTGCCATTTCTGCTTGTCATGGTGGGGGCAGGGGGCTGGGGGCAATGTGGGGACAGGGCCAGCCAGTCAGCCCCGGCTTGACTGCATGAACGTTTGTTCCATGGCCGGATCCAATCCGGACTAGGTTGCCAGTGGCTTCCCGGTCTGGATAGAGTTGTGAAAGTGGCAGTTTGTCATTACATATGATAACACCCAAAGGGGCTTGCCCAAAGCTACACAGAAAGTTAATGGCAGAAGAGGAACTGGAGCGCAGGGACACAGCTGCAAGAGTAGCATCCTAGGCACAGGGCCATGCTAAATTTAAGGAAGTATTTCCTAAATATTCATTAAAATAAGGGTTGGAGGAGAAGGAAAGGGGGATTCTACATGGAGCAGAGGGACATCAGAGCTTTTTTATTTAAATTCAGATCAACCTCTTTATCAGAGTTGCTGTCGTAAAAGCCATTTTGTGACGCATGAGTTGGGTTTTTCTTTGAATTCCCTCCTTCTCCCCACTTAAATCTTAAAGTCTCTGATCTTCCAAGGGTTTAATTTAAAAAAAAAAAAAAAAAAAAAGCCTAAATCTTCAGACATATGTGGGAATAACTCTTCTTTGAAACTAAGCAATTAAAAATACGCTGAGATTAGTCATTTCCTGGTGGAAAATGCACAAGTGCATTATGGAAAAGATAAGCCTGTGATGCTACACAGCCATGTGCTATAATAATCTGGAGAACAGAAGCAGAAATCGCACAGGGAGACGATGCGGGTACCTGCCTGCCTTTAAACAGCAGAATTTACTCTTTATCTTTCCTTCCACCTTTTCCGACTATTTCTGCAACTATAAAAAGTGATCCTGTAAGCTCTGCGCTGGCTGCATAAACAAGGTGGTTCAATGTAAATGCAGTCTGTGAATTCCACTGGGAGGCTTTTTGGGACAAGCTGTTTGTCATATGGTTGCTGCTGCGGCTGGCCCTACCAATCAATGTGTCCCTGCTAACAGGGTTGTTGGACACTTGGGTTTTGCATGAACACAATAGGACACACAGCTACAAGTATTTCAGGTATAAACTTTGGTTAAAAACAGATGCAACACTGGCATGGTGGCATCCCAGCCCAGAGTGGGGCGGCCGCTCTCAGAGTTGGTAGGTGGCACTTACTAATGTGTCTGCGACCCAGGCAGCTAGCAAGCTGCCCCCCGGTCCGGGGCGTGGGGGGAAGCACATCATACGTGTGGGCAGCCAGCCTCATCCCCACCATGACAGGCAGCCATGGCGGCCAATGACGGGCAGCCATGGTAGCCTGTCATGGCAGCCCCTGACTCTCAGTGGGTACGCGGGGGCTAAACAGACATGTTGACCAACATTGGCCCACCTGGGCAGCCCTTGGCCTGGAATGAGCACTTGAAATCTTTAGGTGGACTTATCTTGGGCCAGCTGCCTACCCACCCCAGGCCACTAGTGGGCCAACATCTCGCAGATAGGGAACAGTCGTGCAGCTGAGTTCCCAGCCCAGCCTGGCCATAGCAGGCCCATGTCATATCTGTTTGTACCCATAGTAATTGCCATATGAAGGCAGATCAATGGCCCAGCTAACTGTTGGAGGCATCATCCTCTCTCCAACAGTGGACAGCAGTGGTTGCTTAACTGTACATTGAGTCATAAAGCACTTTCTTTTATTTGTTTTAAATCTGTTGCCAGGTAATTTCCCTACTCCTATACAAACAATAAATGAATGCATCTTTGCAAATGATCAGAAGGAAGTGTAGACGGTCGCTATTGGAATCCTTCTGCCACCAACTCCTTAGTTATTGGCAGACTGGAAGTTGTTCCTTGCTGTTAAATCAATCTACAATGCATGAAGCAACTGCTAATAGCTTGTCAAATAGCTCATTGCTCTAGTTTAAAAAGTAGCCACTTGACCAGCCACATTTTCTCCAGTAGCAAAGCTGTGCATGATCATCAAAGGCTAATTGTTTCTTGGCCAACACTTTGTGTATAAACAACCTGGGTATCCCCGTCCCCCGTTATGGTCTCCAAGGAGATTGCAGGAGGCAAAGCTGCAAAAATGCAAATCGTGCCTACAGAAATGTACCTTCAACCATACAAATAGCCATTTTTACACAAACTGCCTCTGTCTTCATTTATCTGCATCTGCAGTTATGCCATTCATCTATGCAAAACATGGTTTTTATGCATAGCCCAATGCCCCGACAAGTCAGAAAATATGTAAGCATACATCGGGGTGGGGAACTTGTGGTCTGTGAACCAAATCTTGACTGAAACTGATTTTCACTCGGCCCCTTCCTGGATCCTGGATCTGGCCTGTGGATCCAGTCCCTACCTATAAGCACTGAAAGACTGAGCTCAGGGGAAGGAGAAGAGATGAGGGCATGCACTCAAAGACAGGAGATCTTTGGACCCATCCAAACAAGGACCCATCCAGCCTGGACCCATCCCTTCCTTTTTCTAGCTTGAGCACACTCCTTAAACATCCCTACCTCCAACTCCTATGTGGTCGGTGGAACTTGTACTATGGGACGGGAAAGGCTCTCTGCCCCTGCCATAAAGAAATGCACTAAGCAAATTCCTATAGGATTGGGGGGTTTTCCCCTGCAGAATTTAAAACTGTCACTTCTTGCTTTTCCGAGATTCTCTAGGCTGCTGCGATGGGAGTAAGGGTATATAAGAAAATCTACATTTCACCTGTTGACAAAGGATATGTGTCGGCCATGCCTACTAGAAAAGAAAACCCATTTCCAACCTGTTTGGAGATACATGCTCCTCGGGTGGGCAGATGCAGCATCCACTGATTGTCTGAGGCTACAGAACCCCATCACCAAGCTGTGTTGTCTAGCGGGATCCTTCTTTTGTAAGAGGGACACTGGACTAGACAGTCCAGTGTCTCTATCTCTCTGTGCCTGGATGAGTCATAAGAAGGTGCATCATATATTCAGGTTAAACTTGATCTACTGAAATTGCAGTTTCTGTCATTACAAAGCATCAAGCCACCTTCTTTGAGATGCTGCTTTATAGCCTGGTCTGGGCTTCTCATCACATGAGCACTGTTTCAGAAATGTGTTGCTCTGCATTATTTAGAGTGTGTATAAATCAGCAGTCTATAATACCTTGCCACAAGACGAATGCCAATGGAGTGACTGAAATCCAGCCAGTTAGATCTGTCTCTACTCATTCAAGGTTGCTGAGGAGGGAATTTATTTGAGAATGCATCTTGGGGAATTTGTCTGCAAATCAAGTTAATATCTTTTATTTCTAATATATTTATATTAGAATCCAAAATCTATTATAAAGATCTATGGTGCTTGGGAGGCTCAGCTGCCTATATGAGAATATAACAAGTTCTGCAGAAGGATATACGGCCACTTGAGGGTATATCTGGACACTTTTCCTTCTTTTGTGGGCGCAATTTTTGACCATATTTGTGTGTCCCTAAAAAATAAACCGGTGCAGACTAAGTTGGCTGCCAGCCAGTATATAAGCCACAGGAAGCAGCCAGGGAGAACATTGCAATGATGCCAGTTTTTGTGCCCTGTTTCCTGCTCCTGCTCGGGACTCTGCCTCCCAGCCTGGTCCTGCCTCTGGCGGAACAGCCAGGTCTTATATTTCCTACAGAAGGAGGGAAGATCTGGGGCCAGGTGGACCTCCGTCAGGAGAGAGTTTCACAGAACACCCTCTACATCATCCCCCACTTGATAAACTCGGAGGACCTCAAGGAGGGTGCTCCCAGCCGACTGCAGGGGCTAGTCAAGGACCCAACGAATGAGGTGGTACCACAGGTAGGTGGGGCCCAGGCCATATAGGACTTTATAGGTAAGAACTGAACCAATACCTTGAACTGGATCACAGCAACCGGAGCACCGGTCTCATGGCAACCCATCCCCGTAAGGAGACCAGCCACTACATTATGCACCAGCTGAAGCTTCTAAACCATCACCAAGGGTAGCCCCATATAGAGTGCATTACAGTAGTCTAATCTTGAGGTGATGAAGGCATGGATGATAGTGGTAAGATCGGAGTCTGAGATGTACAGCTGAAACCGCCGAACCAGATGTAACTGGCAAAACGTGCTCCTCGCCACAGCCACCACCTGGATATCCAGGCAGAGCTGCAAGTCGAGGAACACCCCCAGACTAAGAATCTGGGGGACCAAGGAAGAGGGAACCCCATAAATGATGGGAACCTCCCTCAGCCCCGCCCACTAACATCACTTCCATCTTGTTAGGATTCAGCTTCAGGCGGCTCACCCTCATCCAGTCCCCCAAACACCGGGTAAGCATCGAGAATGTTGGGCCTGGATCAGCTGGAAACAAGAGGTAGAGTTGGGTTTCATCAGCATATTGATGACACTGAACACCAAAACCCCTCACAACCTCATCTGCATATACATGTTAAACAGGAGAGGGGACAGAATGGAACCCTGCGGAACTCCACATGTGAGTTCTCAGGGAGACAAAGAATGGTCCCCAAACACCAGTGCTTAATGTATAAAAAATGAATTGCCAGGGCCAAAACCTGCCTCGCAAGTCATGTTTCCTGCCCCAGAACTTGACAGAACAGGGAGATGAACCCTGGTCTCCAGCTAGTAATCGAATCACCAGACTAACCTGCCGCTCTAAAACTGAATATAAAACAGGAGTTCTTGTGACTGAATCTGTATGACGGCCACCAGCACAGGGGATGCGGCACAGAACTCATTAATAAAAGCCAAATACACCATGCAGGGTTCTTCTGACTCTCATTTCTAACCCTGAAATGGCCAATATCAGCCTTTCCCTGGCCTTTCACTTTTCTGGGTGCACTCTCCTAGTGGGACTATTTCCCAGGGCTTAGCGCCCCCCCCCCTGAATTTAATTTGCCAGGGCTAGCTCTCCCACAAATTAAGCCCTGCCCAACACCACTCGCTGAGTTCTTCCAGTCAGGAAAGAACGGAACCACTCCAAAATGATTCTGCCCACTCCATCACGGTCCCGTAAGCGAGTCATTAACATCTTATGATCAATGGTGTCAAAAGCAGACAGAACTAACAATATCAACAGAATCGACTGACCTTGGTCCAACTCGCGGTGAAGGTCGTCGACCAAAGCCACATAACCCAGACGAAAGCCGGACTGCTGACTGCAAGGGATCTAGAAAACTAGTGCATTCCAAATGCACCTGGAGCTGCTGAGCCACTACCCGTTCGTAACCTTCCCTAAAAAGGGAAGGTTAGAGACTGTCCGATAGCTGGCAAGGGAGTCAATGTCAAGGGATGGCTTCTTGAGCAGAGGACGTACCACCGCATCTTTGAGGCACCTGAGAACTCTGCCCTCCTGAAAGAAGGCACTGGCCACCCCCACTAGCAATGGCCCCAACATCTCCCAGCTGGCCTTTACCCAGCCAGGACGGGCACGGGTTCAGTTCACAAGTTGTGATTCTAACCGCCCCAAGTGCATCCCCTGCATCAGCAGGCAACACCAACTGAAATTGATCCCATGAAACCGGACAAGTTGGAGCATCCATAACCTCTGACTCACCCACCAGACTAACTGCAGCACTGAAGTTGTGGTGAATGTGAGTGATTTTATTCGCAAAGCAATCAACAATCATGTCACAGCAAGCACTGGAAGACTCCAGTTCCAGGCGGAGACAGGCCAGACTGACCAGTCCCTTCACCAGCCAGAAAAGCTCAGCCGGACGTGATTTTGCAGACGCTATGATGGCAGCAAAGAAACACTTCTTTGCCGCCCGCATAGCCACAGCATAGAATAGACTAGACTAGCACTCTGGGGCCTTCCCCACCAGAGCATTTAACTATCAAATGTTTGCAGTATCCAACGGATTTTTATTGGCATCACCAGTGGGGCAGCACTCACTGTGCAGAGGAACAGTGCCCTGTTGCTGGGCAGGGTGCAGAGCAGGGATTCTTTCCTGAACAGGAATAGCTTGGGTTCATGTTAGAAGATAGCAAAACCCACTTTGCTTTATTCCAATAATCGCTGCATATTTAAGCACAATGAGGAAAAAGAGCAGTGTGATAAATTATTCATAGAGGTAATTTAGAAGGCAGGTGTAAGAAAGGCCGCACTGTTGGACTGGCACTTTTTTCTTATCAATCAGACTAACTATCTGAGACTCAGGAGGCCTTTGACGTAAGCTACAGAAACAAACAATCATTTGAAATCTTAACGCTAATCCTGCCAACAGCTCCTGGCAACTCGTTGCACAGATCTGCCCTCAGCTTCGAGCAAGCTCTGCCCTTCTAAGAAACTAGGACAACTTTTTAAATACACGTATTAAACTCCATGTGACAAGAAGTATCACAACTGAACGTTCAGCAAGCAGTACCTTGTCCTGTGTCCTAAGGTCAACAGATCTGGCTATTTCATACTGGGGAGAGGGGCTTCACAGGGCACTGGGGTCCAAAAGTTAGGGTCTCTCACAAAGAATGGTCTATTGACAGCCCCTTAGGGTAAAAACAGATGTGCGGGTGGGGCAGCAGCTCCAGGGTCAGAAACCGCAGCCGACACGGCCCAGGTTGGGGAGGGGCACTGAACAAATGTGTCCATAGCCAGAGAGCCATCCCGCTGCCCACGCAGCCTGGGTAGGGTGGGAGCTCAACAAATGAGTGGGTGGACGGTCCTGCCTGTACTCTGCTTCCAGTTCTCTGCCCCGCACCCTGATGGGCAGCCCTGGCAACCAGCTACGGCAGCCCCTGTCCCAGGGTGGGTATGGCCGAATAGATGTGCTAGTCCGCGTTGGGCTGCATGGGTGGCCCTTAGCCCGGGCTGTGACCTCGGAGATTTTCACAGCCTGCTATCCACCCTGGGGCAGTCCCAGGCTAACATCTGGCGCTCTCTAAACAGATGCCGGGTGGCTCCTGGGCCACAGAAAGTGGGCCACCGTCATGTCTGTTTTTACCCTTTGGTTTAACACAAGAGGGATCTGGTTTGAGCACTGCCACTGACTGTAGCGCGGGAAATCCAGTACCAGAAAAGGGGTGGGATCTTAAGCAGAGAATTTCCAGGGGAAATTCCCCCATAGTCTACGTGGATTTCCTGTCTAACATGTTTGTCAAGGACATTAACTTAACACGCAGTCCACACTTAGGCTCAAAGCTCAGCGTTGTGCCTGTCTGTGGAGGCTGTCTGTGTATCTAATTGATGTTCACAGACAACACGATTATTCTCCTAAATAGACATGAATTTGCATAAGTAAAATGAGAAAGGAAGCTAGGTGGCTGGTTTATTATTGTGCGTGCTAATTAGCACCATTTTAAACATTTGATGAATAGGCTCCCTAATGGAAATCTCTCACAGCAGGGATGTTGCCAGGGAAATCCTGGCTCGTCTGACCTGTGAAAGACTGGGGGAGAGGGAAAGGGGTTACTGTAACAGAGAGAGGGAAATGTAAAAATGGTTTATGCATCCCTGCACCTACCGTAGGATGGGTAACAGACCTTCATGCAGCAAACTGTGCTTAGCACCGTCAGGCTGGTGAGGCTGCACAAGCCAAAGAGAACTCCACAGAAGGCATAAAACGTGCAGAGCGCATAGTTAAACAGCCACCTGGAAGGGAAAGATAACAGGTCAAATAAAAACTTTGACCTTGATACAAAAGAGGAAGCTTCTATCTCCCCAGATTCTTTTGGAGTCAGGCAGCCTCGGTGGCTCTGTGAAGTTCATGAAACCACCAGGGCATTTCCCGGCCAACTTTTCAGACCAGCTGTCCTGCTACAAAAACGGGCACCGCTTCAGCTCACGGTTTGACAAGGGCAGCAAAGCTTCTCAGTGGCGCTGGACTCTGGGAGGCATCTCCTGGGTAGGAAACTGGATGGGGAAATATCCAGGGCCTGATTTTTTTTGAAAAGCTGTGTTCACGACTATGCTGTTAATTCGAGCGCATGGTCAGCATGGCTTGAAGTCGAGGCATAAATCATCAAGTTGTTGCCCACGGTTAGCTATTGTGCATGCAAATGTGCACGCGAGCTAAACACACAACTGCATTTGATGCTTTAAAAATATCAGCTTCCCTGGTCTCCAGAGACTTCTTTCAGGGGATAAGAGCTCGGACAGGGGCTGCGAGTGAGGCCCTTTTCTAATGGGCCCGGGTGCATAGGGGGATGGGTGGGCGGGGCATGGGAGTGTGTTCCCATGGACACATACACACCCCATCTCCATGCACGGAGCATCCGGCATTGGCACCCGTTGCTAGATGAGTGGCGGTGGGTAGAGTTACAAGATGGGTAGAGGTGGGTGTGCATACACCCTCACCCACCAGCTGCGGCGTTCCCACAGACACCCACCCATTCCCCTACACCCACTGCAGCATTCAAACATGCCCCCCCCCCATCTGCACACATGGGTGAGGTTTGTGTGTGTGTGTGTCCGTTTGAAAAGGACCTGAGAAAAAGGAGGTGGGTCACTCCATTTTCCAAAAAAAATAATAATTTATGACCTGTTGTGCACTTTTCTGAAGCAACCGAAACTGGCCACTGTTGGAGACAGGATACTGGGCTTAATAGTCTCTTTACATGCCCCTGACCTTTTGTTGGTCTCAAGGAAGTAATAACACTGAGCACCTACATAGCCCTTTGTCATCCGCGGATTGCAAAGTGTTTTGCAAAGATGGGTTTTACAGATGGGAGAACTAAGGCTCAGAGAAATGAAGTGACTTGCCCAAGGTTGCACAGCAAGTGAGTGGCAGAGCTGGAAATAGCTCTAAGGACTCCCAGCTTCAGGTGGTTTACAAGGTCTCCCCTCAGAAATAGTGTCAAGGTTTAATCAAAGTGCAATACCAAGCAAAGGCTGTTACTTACTACAGCTTCCTGCCAGGAGGCAGGGCAGGAATATGACATGCCATTTTGTTGGGGTGGTTCTGTGAATCTTCCCATCACTATGAAATGCTTTGGAATGGGTCCTGGTGCAGAAGATGGATTCCGTCCCCTTCCCACCCTCAGCTTCCTCCAAGCATCAGGAGAGGCAGCTGCACCAGGGAACCTGCCCCCGCCCTCACCCCCCAGTCTCATGGGCTCCAGTGCGACTGTGCCACCCATCACTATTCTAGCTATGCCCTTGAGCCTGCAGCATGGAGCACTGCTGGATCAACATGGGCTTGCTCTCATTTTGACAGCACTTGGCAGCATGTCACCTCACCCTGAACTTGTGGCAGAGGATGTTCAGCCTCCTGATGACAGCTCTGAATGGCAAACTGGAGGAGAATGAAGACAGGGAGCAGCACTGCCATGACACTTCATGAGCTGATGCAGGGGACTAGATTGAGCCATGACCTCTGGAAGGAGGTGCATGAGGTGGCATTGCCAGGGCCAGCAACACTAGCTCATCTCCTGGAAAGTGTGGGCAAGGGGATGGAGGGCATGAAGTTCTATTGTCAAAGAACTGAGGTCACATTCTACTTCCATGGACACTGGAATAGCTCCCTTGTTTTCTGTGGGGTCACTGAAGACTGCACCAGGGTTATCGAGAACAGAAACCAGCACCTCTTCACCATCTCGTCTCTAGGTCAAGGCAGGGTTTGCGACCTGATACATGTGTGTGGGACCTCCAAGCACGTGGACCCCACCTTTAGCTGTGCCCCCACCCAAGGTGTTGTAAACAAGCTACCTGTGTGCAAAGTAGGATGGTGTGGCCAAAGGGAAGAGGGTCACCGTCATGCCCAGGTCACTGATAGCTAGGTTCACAATGAAGAATTCGGCTGGTTTCAACATGGATCTCTTCCGATAGGCCACCAGGAGGAGGAGGGAATTTCCAAAGAGAGAGACTACACCTGGGAAAGCCAAAGAGAGGCACAGCCAGTATACAAAACCCAAGCTGACAAGTAGTAGGTTCAGAAGTGATTTAGGGGCCAATCCAAGGTACGTTTGCAGCAAGCACAGAATGCGTGTGCACCAAGCACAGATCATGCATGCACTGTGTGCAGTGTTATGCATGCATTGCACAAGGGATGTGAATACATACCCTGCACTTGGTGCACATAACTGCACATTGGTGAAGTGCTTTGAGTGCTGCTATGGCAGAGGGGTGCGATATAAAAATAAAATGATAGTGTGTGTGTATGCACTGGGCACCTTGGCTTGGGCCCATAGAGTGAAGACGGTGTCTCTCTATGCAGGCCCATGTCTTGTTGGATATCTGTCTACCTTCACAAACACTAATGGGTTGCAATTACTTGGCATCTTTCTACAACTGTTCTACATGCAAACACGTTAGGATCAGACTCACCCGACATTCAGAGCCCTCAAGACTGGTCTTAGTATTGGTGAGTCCATATAAGATCTGAGTAACATCTATTCCTAACTCCAGTCTATGATTTAGAAATCCACAGGGAGTCGCATGCTTCTCAGAGCCTCAGACAACGTCCAGAGAATTCTCCAAGTTATCCTAAAAGTTGTATTTTAAGTTTTAACTCTGTGTGAAGGGAGGAAATTTTCAGATTCCTCAAGAGTTGTCATGTCTTGGTTTGCGATCTGCTTCGAGGGCACCTTGCACCTGGCAAAGAAAGTACCTTAAATTATAGCAGAGTGAAAAATATCCTTTGGACACTCCGATCAACTTTAAATGTTAATAGTGTTCCTTCCAGGTAGGGTTAGTGAGGCTTTGGAAACATTTTGAGCCTGAAGAAGGGGTAAGATATTGGTGAACTGGACTTTGAATCCAGATGCTGACAGAACTCATTTCCGCTATTGAGGTCTGTGGTGCAACTGTTTTCAGCTGGATAAATAGTAGGAGCTTTGTTCTACTCTTATTAAAATGGTGATGCCAAATAACAGAGCATAAATAAAAAAATATTTTTAAAAAAATTCTTCCTGGCAATCTCTCTTGTGTGAGTCTGTGCTGTAGAATATTGTACTTACACAATAAACAAAGAGGGAGAACATTATGAAGATTAGGGAAAATCCAACCAAAACTGTAGGGAGAAGCAGTTTGTTTTCTTTGAATGTAGTTAAAACAACAGTAGTAATTAAAAATGGATGCCTAGGGTTTTGTTTTTCTATTAAGTAACACCAGTTTCATTAAAAGAGTTTTCCTGTGTATTCACAAAGGAGATCCTAGTTACTCTATGGGCAGGTTATGTGGGATTGGAATTTCTTCCTAATGGATTAGCTTGTAAAATAAATATTATGATTACAATTACATGCCAAAGCTGCATAATGACTAAGATAAACATGCCATCCTCAGTAAATAAGACACAGTGGGACTAACTCCCAAGCAAGTTAAATAAATAAATAAATAAAAGTTGCTTTTGAATGGTTTCCTGGGTCACTTAAAGGGAAGGGATTTGGAAACAACTGTTCTTGCTTTCAGCCCAATTTAAGGTTTCTGCTTCAAAAACACTTTTATTAGCTACATTCTGTACATTTATTTATTATCTTCGACCAGTCTACAAGGACTGCTAACTTTCTCCATCTCCACTTCCAGCAAAGCTTTTGAAGGAGGCTCTTTTCCTTTGTCCACTGCATTGTGGGTGTTTGTAAATGGACAACAGCCTGCAGAAGTCCCGGGTTCGATCCAGGCAGCCCCCACTCAGGGGGCTTTGCGCAGCAAACTCAATCCACGTGCAGGCGCCATGACTCCTAGCTGTGCGGAATTCTGGGCCCAGGAAGCTTCGTGGGTTTTTGTGTTTTGTTTTGTTTGCCTTTTGGAGTGCTGTTTTTGAGCACCCTAAAGTGAAAGTCAACAGTACATAGAAACCTCAGGGAGAGCGAAAGCAGTGAGCCCTTGGGCATGGTTGTTGTGTCTGGGTGGTTTTGCAAACATTTGTGTGTCCTTTGACATGCGCTTGTGTGTAACCTCCCCTTTCTCATTCTTCTCAAGGCTTTATTGTGGTAGCAAAGCTGTCACAAATCGCACTACACGAACAACATACAAAAGTAACAAATAAAATGGCTAAAACAAAACAGTCTTAAGTACAAATTCCCTCAGCTCACTTCTGGCATGGACTACCACTTTCAGGACTAATTCTCCACTGATGTACTTCAGAAGAGGAAGAACCAAGAGCAGGAAAATATTTGGCAAATATACACTAATTGTTAATTAATACAAAGATATACCCTGGTCTTAACCAGCAACCTGCAAAGCCGCAGCACAGAAATTAGCAACTTTGCTAGATATTGCCCTATCTGTATAACCCAAGAAAGTTATTAGGGCGTCCTGTTGTGAACAGCACCTAAATGATTAATTATAGGCTCCAAGTATGTCGAGTGTGTATCTTTATGCATAGCACAATCAAATAAAATATACCTGTTGTGAACAAAAAAACCATACATATTCTTTGGTCAAGAGGAATTTTGGCGAATCTGCCTTCATTTAATGCAGAGGGCATAAGACTGAACAGAGCTAGGGTCAAGGCTACCCTATGGAACCAGTTAAAGATTGTATTTAAATATAAGGCTTTTCCACAAGATGGAGTGAGAAATTTATATGCCTGCGCTATTTTCTGAGAAACTACAGCTTCAGAAAGGGCCTACCTCCCCTTTAATCCAGGACACTTATGAAAAATACATTGGAACTAATTAAGCCCTGCGCCATGTATTTTTCATAAGTGTCCTGGATTAAAGGGAAGGTATGGCCCACCCTATGTATGACTGCTTGTGTACCTGTAAGTGCGTGGATGAAATTGAATCGCTCTGTATTTGTGTTTTGGTTGCAGACGTAAGTGGGCCAAATGTTTTTGTGTGCGCTCTTCTGGGAGCTCTCAAGAGCTGGCTTGAATGTCCCTTAGTGGATAAAGGCCCAAACAACAAACAAATCAGTGGGCCAATGTTTTTACTGATGGACACAATTCATGTCTGAGCACCAGTTGTATAGGCTGATGATGAATTCATTTTTCAGCTTGAACACATACTGGATTAGTCCATACCTTTGCTTTTGTAACCACTCCCTCCCTCATTACCTGAGTAAATTATCTTCAATAGAAAAGGTGGGAGACCACTAGATTGGGTGAGAATGATGGTGGTAAATAAACGAAGCTCTGCAATCCCTTATTATCCTCGAGGCCAATGGAGACTTCTTATAGCAAGCAGGTTGGTCCTTTCTTCCCATGCTTTGGAGTAGACGGGATAGACTGCATGCCCAATGCAGTGTAATCATCTGACACAGGAACCTGCCTTGTGAAATCAACTGTAGAATAAGCTGTCACCAAAAAAACACACCCATGGACTGAAGCTACAAGGAAATGATCAGCCTGTCCCTGAATGGCAGGCGAAGCACACGTGAGGGATCACCACGGGCAGGCTCATCACTCAGGAACAAAATGATACTCTAGGCATTGGCATAAGAGGCCTAGCACCCTGTTAATTCATCTCCAATTCACCAGAGTCCAAACCCAATCAGATACGTTGGGTGGTCTCTTTATTTTACCGGTTATTTTTCTCCAGAGGCATCCAAGCCATTCATCTTTTTTCTCCTTGGTGGCAGTGATCCTTTCTTCGGTATATCATTAAGCATCTACTGGCGGCAGACAGAACTGACACTGATTCATTTCCCATGCTGCCTGTTGAAATCTGCAGTGGACAACTCATTGAGAAAGCAGATGTGTGGGACTGTGCACCAAATTCAGATCTTAGCTGGTTTACTTCAGGCTTACTCCAGTGTAAATATTAGATAGTGGGTGCTATGATGTAATACTAAACCCTTGGAAATCAATCATGTGGTGAAATCTCGTGACGTCATTCAGGGCGCGTGGCTGCTTTTACAGACATTTATGCCATTGCATGGTTTTGTGGCTAGTGCTACCCATCTGTCTCCTCATAGTTCCCTCCCCACATCTGTTGTCTGTAAGCTGTTCTTTGATGCAAGGGATCCCTATGGTTTCTTCAGCAACCACAGACCAGATGTGAGGCAGTGGGTTTATCTACATGTAACAGTGACTATATGCAAATAGCAGCAGCTATGTGCTCTCTGTATCTGTATTCATGCTTTCTGGGATCCTAGCTTGTGTCAAGCACGCAGCACGAAGTGCGCTTCCACAAACCATGTATTTAACACCTAAATGTGTAGCTGGTGTTACCGCAGGTAGCACTCTGTATGTATGCTGAGTGTCCCCAGCACCCTTTGTAAATGATCCTTAACTCTCTTCCAGGACTAATTCATCTCTCTACACACCACGGTGTGTGCTTCTGTGTGTATCTCTTTGCACATACTTGTTACACTGCTCACTGCTATTTGTAGAGAGCAAAACCTGCTTGCCTTATTCATACCAGCAATCCTATAGAAATCCATGGGACGGCTTTCATGAACCAGAGTTTGGTACTGTCAGAGCATTTCTTCACATAACCAATAGGCTTTCAGATGTCACCAGCACCTGCTGCTTAGTAGTGAGGGACAGATCATTGGTGGGAATGTGAGATTCCTATCTTTTATATGTTAGAAGCTAGTAATTGCTCATGGAACCTGATCCAGGTCTCACTGATACAGTGAGATACAATCTGTATCAAAGTTGTATATAACACTCCTAAAAGCACTTTACAGATATTAATTAACCCTCAAAAACCCTCCTGTGTGTGAGATAAGTACTGTTAGTCCCATTGTACAGAGAGGAAAACTGAGATGCAGAACATTGATAAGACTCGGCAAAGTCAGAGGAGAAGCCAGTGTCAGGATTAGAACTCAAAGGACCCTTACTTTTGGTCCTGTGCTAGGCTGCATTTCCTTCTAAAATGGGGGCATGTGGATGGGCTGATGTGAAATGGACAACAAAATGATCCTAATGTAAATGAACTCCAGGCTCGTGGATGTCTCTATGATGGATGTGTCAGTAGCTCATGGTTTTTTGAAGGAGATAGGAATGAGATAATCTGTGCTGCAAACTGTCCTTCCTTACCGAAGAGCGAATAGAGCGATCCAAAAACCAGGTCTTCCCTCTCTGATAAGGTGGAGATGAACAATGAGGAATCGGAGGCATTTTCCATCTGCAAAACAGGACGTAAATGTGAGTTGAGATGCATCTGAGTTAATCACAGAGTGTTCCGCTCTCCCCTCCTCAGGGAGGAGGTGAGGGAAGGATGGCTGCTGGAAAGACATCTTTTTGGCCTCGTAGTGCCTTTCTCAGATTGAGGCTAGGACAAAGTCAGCTGCTGGGGCTGCAGTGCATACACATTGCTGTGAAGAAAGGGACTGTCACAGTTAATCGAGAGAGTGGCAGCAAGCTAGCTGGCTGTGTATTGGGCTGATAATAGGATCAGTCTGAACTGCAGCAGTGCTGCTGGTGCTGGTAATCTCACTTGATTATAGCACGGGATATTTAATTGCAGTTTATGCTGATTAGCTGCAAATGTAATATTTTTTAAATGTTCCAAGCGAGTTGCTTTACATGAGGAAAAGGCGCTTACTGGTCCAGCTGCCATGTTCCTACCCATATTACTGAAGCAGTTTACAACAAGCATCTTGTTCTCTGTTCTCTTCCCGTGGATCTTTTGAGGACTGGCTCTTTTTTGTTGCATGTGCTATCCTTATGCCAAACCAGTGGGCTAGATAGGCTCACACAAAGGGCAGACAGTTCAAACTAAAAATTTCAGCCCTGGCCAAAGCTGCCACTTTCTATTTGCACATCTATTGCTTTGCATGTACAAAACCTGGCTTGGTCTAACTCTATGCACAGGGTTGCCACCTATGCAAACTTTTAAGGAACACTTACAAAAAACACAACTTGTGGGCCTAAGGCACCAATACAGGCCCTGCAAGATGTATTTTACATAAGTGTTCTTTAAATATTTGCATAGGTGGCAACCCTGTCTATGCATATCAGCGGCTGCTTGCACTTAAAAGAAGAAGAAGAAGAAGAAGAAGAAGAAAACAGCTGCTGACAGTCACTTCATGGATTTGAGGATCAGAGAAGGGACAACTGAGATCACATTCTGACCTTTGGCACACTATGAGCCATTGGTCAGAGGTTCCCAAACTTTTTGCATGCATGCCCCCTTTCTTAGATTTAAATATAACCCTCTGAGGTCAAGCCCTGCAGCCACAAAGACATGCAAAGTATATTTGCTATTTATTGGGATTGTTGCCCCATTTACAGAAGTATGTAAGTCTCTGTATCAGCTCTTGCCAGCAACCAAAGCACTGATCCTCATGTTCATTACCAACTGCACACCCAGATTTTTGTGGGTACATATTTGAGCTCACGCTTTTGGTCAGAATTAGGAATGACCTCCTTGAAGATCACATATTGATCAGATGTGGTCTTCCTTGTGTAAATGCTGTGACTGATTTAATCAAGGACTTCTGAGGTACTCGCAGGACACTGTCATTAAAGGCAAAATTCCCATTGATTTAATGGCAGAGGATTGTCCTTTAGTTTGGCATAAAACAAATCAAAGTAGCCTCTGCCCTAAGGACTTTACAGTCTGTGTGAGAGAGAGGCATAAAACCCAGAAGAAGGATTTAGTTTAAAACTTAATTCAAGCTTGGGAAAGCCAAAAGACATCTTTCCAGCGATCCCGGTGGGGTTGGACCATGTAGTTAGGAGCAGTTAATTTATTGTGAGGCCTCTTAGTTGGATTATTTTTATTAAATAGGCTGATATGAATTAAGGTTTGTTGGTCTCACAGAAGAACTGGGTCTGTAGAAGCTTTATGCAGAAAAGCAAGGAGGCTCACACAATGGCCCTTTTTACACAGGCCACGGCGTGGGGGGGTGGGGGTTTGGTGTGCACCGCGGTCCGTGTGCGGTGGGTGGGAGGTGTAGACGGGCGCACACGCATCTACGCACCCCCCCCGCATCAAGATGCACGGAGCAACTGCCATTTGCACCGGTTGCTCCATGTGTGGGGGATGGATGTAGATGGGTGTGCATGCACATGCGCGGGAGCATGCACGGCCACGTGTGCACCCCCACCCACCTGCCGCAGGATTCACACAGGCAACACCCACCCATGAATACTGAGTGTTCATGTCTGAGTGCCGCCCATGTAAAAAGGGCCAGTGTTTGTCTTTAAGCCAGACCCACGTACCCCCTCCAAAAAAACCAATCAACTTTTTATTCAGTTAAAGAGCACATTCCGGACTGAAGACAAATAGAGAAAATTAATAACCTGGACGTTTATACAATGATCCCCTTTGACTCAATGTTGTTGTTTGGTCAATCCCTTTTCAAAGTACTTTGTACAAGGTTCTTTCCTACCAGTGTTGCTGCTTGTTTTGGAGTTCAGCTTGGCAAAGTGCTCAGATCACGTGTATCTTGTTTCAGAGCAATTCAGTTTCAAGGACTGTGTAGAAAAACGGCTCTGTAGCAATTAATGGCCACTTTCTCTGGAGCAAATGGTTTTGACAAAGCAAGTTGCTGTGGAGCAAATATTCATGCATATAAATTGCTTTGGAGCAAGTGGCAATTTGCACTGGGCACGGCCGGGCATCCACATGGACCTGCCCTGTAATCACAGCAAACTGTTCCTCCTGAAGGCTCTACGCAGCAGGGATGATGCTACAAGTCGTTGTAGCCTCCAGCCCCTGCTGTACAACATTTGTCACAGAAGAGCCAGACTCATTGGGTATTTTCATGAGGTGCTACGCCGCATGGCCACCCATGAGCCATGAATCCGACCACCCATCTGAAGGTGGAGCAGTTGGGTGCGCACTCCCGCGAGCCATGGAGCACCCACCCTCAGCCACTTGTGGAGCCATGCTGGGAAATCTAGAGTGCGCTGTGCAGAGCAAGCCAAATAGATCTGTGGCAACAAGTGGCCATGGGGCCTACACTGCACATATGGACAGTGGCAGCCAGCCATGCCAGCAGCCAGATCCGCCACTTATAGGTGCTGTGGGCAGGTGATGCAGCATTTGCGAGTCACAAACTCTGGCCTGGAGTGCTAGGGAGCCCGGGTTCCCCAGTGCTCATGCCCAGAATATGTCACTGGCAAAAGCCAGCCTGGCACACTTCCCCTTCCCCTGTGGTCTGTGGCAGGGGGAGTGCATGGCGGCCGCCTCCATAGCTGCGGTAGCCACGCTGGGAGCTGCCCATTTGGGTTAGTCCCCATGCACTCCACATGGTGGCCACAGACCCCTCCCCCCTCATCGACTTGCTTGTCTGAAAACAAACACCCACTGTGTCCCTTCACCAGATGCAATGATTATTGTTGTAAAGTAAAGACGCACCGTTCCTCAAACATTAATGCAAACCCACAAAGAGGTTTCTTTTGGCAGCAAGTCCCTTGCCAATTTCCCAGACTTGACTGTAGGACAGGCCCCTGCTCTTTGATCCCATTGCGGGAAGCAGTGTTGCTCAGTGAACAGATCACCAGTCTGGGACTCGAGAGACCTTGCTTCCATTCCTAGCTATGCGTGCCATTGACTTTTTGGGTGACCTTGGACAAATCACTTCACTGCTCTCTGCCCCAGTTTTCCCATCTGTACAGAGGTGCCATTTAGGGAAAAGTTGGGGGTGTCCTCTTCCTCTTCCCCCCTCCCTTATTTCATATCACATACTGAATGTGTTTCAAGACTTCCTACATCTTTGGCCCTTTACACGAAAGGCCCTTTACAATGGCTCCTTCAGAAGTTACCCTTCCTCACCTCCTCTTTCCTGAAATCTGAAATGGCACCTCTGTATCTGTAAAATAGAGATAACAAGGCTTACCTTCCTTAATAAATCACTTTGAGATTAATTAATGAAAATTCTGCATAACAGCAACACTGTAATATATTATATATTATTCTAGGATCAAAAAACCTTCATGCTCCAAAATTCACCCATGTCCCCAAAAGCATGGAATTTAAGGCTCCTGCCTTAACCTGTGTGCCATGTAAGCAGTAAAGACATTGTATAGTCTCACATATTGCACTCAAAAATTGAGTTCCATGCCCCCACACTTTGCCTTGGTCTTTCAGCCCCGCTCATCCCCACTTCAGTATTATGGACTTGATCCCTGTCTCCACTGTAGCCACAATTTCTCCTTCATTTACAGCTGCTTTCTCAGGCAGCAGCTCAAGTGCATCTGCTCACTGCACAGGTGATTAAGGGCCGGCAAATATGTGTCCTAGTATGTCATGCATTGGAGTACTATACTGTATTGGAAAGGGATTTGGCTGGTTTTGAGCTGTGGCTCCTGACTGAGGATTGGTTGCCTTCCCTTCAGGTAGAACCCTCATAAGGGGATCAATGTACCCATCAACGAAATAAGTTGTAAGTGAGCGCAATATGTGAGACTATACAAAGTCTTTACCGCTTACATGGCATGGAAATTAAGGTGGGAGCCTTAACTTACAATTTCCATGCTTTTCGAAGCACAAGTGAATTTGTAAGAGCCTTAAATCCTTTCTTAAACCAAATGTTTTTTGATCCTAGAATTCCCCTGTTTTTGGAAGGGAAATACATTAAATTCCCCCTCCTGCAAGAATACCAACCTTAGTTTCATTTCAAGGAACCCAAAATGATACTTAAATAAGATTTTTTTTAAACAAATGACTATAATTTCCCCCATTTAAAATTATTTGTTTAACCTAATCTAACCTATGTTAACCTATAACCTAATTAACCTATTTACCTAATCCAACCTATAATATAATTAACATAAATAAGATTAAATGATATAATAAAATATAACTATTAAATATGTTGGCAGGAGATGTGTGTGTGTGTGTGTGGAGGGGGGTGTCAAACACATTCATCTTCTTGTGCACTTGACAGGACTAGGCATGGTTTGGTGGTGGTAGCGGGGGGAGGTCGGGGAGTCTGGGCATACCCTGCACCCTGGAAGCCTCTATTATGTCACAGAGCAGCCAACCATTCTCTGCAAGAGAAGCCCACTAGGCCTCTCATGACACCTTCTGGCCCTGGGGGAGGGAATAGTAGCTGTGTGGGCAGCATACTTTTTGTGACAGGTCTTGCCACTTGCTGACAAGTCCATCATATTCCACCTGCAGCCCCTCAATTGCTGTCCACACAAACCAAATTCCCTCCTGCATCTGCATTAGGGCACAGGGCTGGGATGGTGCCGCTCCTTGACCAGGCTGTGGAGGAACAAGGGTGGCTGCTGGAGCTCAACAGGTGGACAAGAAGGGGCTTTGTCCCCTCTGCTGCCAGCCCGCATGGAGGAGCGGTCCCACCTCTGGTCCCAGAGCACTTTGCCAAAAGTGCTGCCCACTCTGGGTTGGAGGGTGACCTCCGAGCACCCTGCCTTATTTAATAAATAAATAAATAAATTCAACTCCCAAAGAAAGACTCTCTCTTTACAGGGACTGTTGGGAGGTATGATGCAGCTCTTATGTTCAAAGATGTGTAGGGACTCCTTCCTCCCTACTTGACATGCAAGGTGTTTTCAGACATGACAATGGCTGGTTTTAGCATGCTTTACTCATGGGCCACCATCACATCAGACAGTGCCTGCCAGATGTTTGCATGGGATGGATCCCGACCATGGTGGGGGCTCGCCTGGACTGCGACATGGGGGTGTTCCTGAGTCACAGCCTGGGCTAACTCCCACAATAGTCAGGATGCCACTGCCTGACTGGGAGGAAAGTGGACTTTCACATTTGAAAGTCCACTTTACACACTTCAATATGGAGTGGCCAAAGGGCCAGGCGCTATGGTGACCATCACTGGCCCCCCGTTCGGGAGGGGAGTGGGCCAGTAGGAGGAGCACAGGGGTGGGCAGACACATGGTTCCCCGCCCTCTCTGTCCGATCAGTGCAGGGGCTTGGCTGGATCACGAACCCCACTCCAGATAGGGTGAGTCCGTGGTGGTACTAAAGTGGGACCAGTGAATGGGGACTGCATTGACCATCCCATATAGACATGTAATTTGGCTCCGGGTACATTCACCCCACTCTGACTGCCAGCACTCATTCCAAGGTGGTTCAGCTCTACCTTACCCTGTCAACACAGGGCTGTTTTTTAGAGGCATGGCTGAACTTGCAACTATTTGGAAAGAAGGAGCCAGGGAACATTTAGTGAAAAAAATTATCTTCAGGATAATCACACAGGCAACAGGTTTGCAGTTAAGCTGTTTGATTCAAGCTCCTAACGGCACTTTCCATATGGCATTATGTCTCACAGTCCATCCAAGGTATGTTTGCAGCCTGTGGACACCAGACACTGTTGTGTGTTAGCCTGTACATGACAACCAGACCCCCAGTTCTGTGCCACAAATACCTTCTGTATCCAAAACTCCACTAGCTGCATCATGGTGATGCACCAAGGACATCTGCTATGTGATGTTTTTTAATGATTACCTTTTAATATGCAATTAATTTCATTATTATGCTGTGCCTAACAGAATCTCTTCAGGCCATGGCTGACTGCCTGATCCTTACCACCCAAATTCCAGTTGTTGAGTTTTTAGAAAACATTTCATCATTGAAACAAGCTTACAAAGAATATCATAGATTCCTACTACATCTAACAGAATTTTGATTTTATACACATAGCAATGAAAAGGATTATGTCAGGTTGGGGAACCTCTGGCCAGGGGGCCAAAGACTGCCAACAGCTGGTTTATTTGATCTCTTTCTAGCCCCTGGATCCAGAATTAGCTCAGGAGAAGGGGGCAGAG
This sequence comes from Sphenodon punctatus, assembly GCA_003113815.1. Taxonomy (NCBI): domain Eukaryota; kingdom Metazoa; phylum Chordata; class Lepidosauria; order Sphenodontia; family Sphenodontidae; genus Sphenodon; species Sphenodon punctatus. The sequence continues at coordinate 1,736,566 of QEPC01013938.1, forward strand.
ATGAGGGCATGATGTATTTAAGGATTGAGGGTGGATCCGCACTATAGGTTCATGATCTGGACTCTCTCCTTCCTTCTCCCATTCAGAACACACTTCTTAAGCACCTCGCCAACTTATATCCTGTCCATGGATCCTGTACTCATTTTTCAAAGTGGCTTGCATAAGGGACAAGGTTTTCCACCCCTGCTTTATGAAATTATCTCTAGCAAAGAAATTCCCTTTTAAAAAATGTCTTGTTATTATTTCTTATGACAAACCTGGAACCAAATCCCCTGTTGGTATAGAGTGCCATTGTTCAGTTGAAGTCAATAACCCCTTTTGCATAGGCACTCCCCCCCGCCCATGTGTGCGGGTGCATGGGCGGGGGGGGCGGCGTCTGTGTGATTGTCGCAGCAGGTAGGGGTGTGTACATGCTCCCGTGTTCCACCCACCTCCACCCATCTCCCACACATAGAGCAACTGGCACCAATGGCGGATGCTCTGTGTGTGGAAATGGATGGAGATGGGTGGGCATCTGTACGATGGGTCGCCTATGCACCACCCACTCACCGCGGCCTCTACCTATTCCACCGTCAGCCCGCTTGAAAAGGGCCAATGAAACAACGCCTATTGATGACAGCTGAGGATCTGACCCTCATTCTTCTTTTGTATTGCACTGTGAAACTGCCCAAACCTATCCTTGTACCATCAGGAGGACACATCCTAATTTCCATTGCTGGGCATTTTGATGTATGAAGGGCACAAGGAGGAAGAAGACTAGGCAGACATTTCTGTTTTTAAGAATCACTTTGTAGAAGGGATGCGCAGGAGATCCTATTATTGGAGAGACTCCCAGCATTTCATTCATGGTTTCTGCTAGGTAGATTTGTTTTGACTCCAAATAATTTTTCATTAAGAATCCTAACAGGGAAGATGGAGAGAAACTTACTCATGATTGTGTGTGTTATAGGTATATTATATAATATATATATAAAATATTTTTTTTAAAAGAAGTTAGAAAATTATGTTCCCTTTCTCAGGGACCTGACTAAATCATCGTGTTTTATCAGTCTAATTATTTTTCCTGTTATTTCATGCAGCTGAGCCAAAGGTTCCTGGGTGCTTAGAAAGTTAATAGTGGGAAGCAGAGTGGAACATTTGAAGCTTTTCAGAATATTCACTCCCTCCGCTCTGATAACAAATAAATGGAAAAATATTTTGTTCGCTTTTGGGGGGAAAAGAGAGAGAGAAATAGGAAATAATGACATAATTATATGTTTTAATGGCTGCTAGCTTGCTTTTGGGATGTTTAATGCTTGCATTATTTCTGTTCCTTTCTCCCACCTGTGCTCCATGCAAGCCCCAAATAAATATCACCCATGCCACTTAATAAAATGGCATGTGTTGCAAATGGAATGCAGCTGAAGAGGCCTCTGGGAGTAGCACTGGCATCAGCCTAAACTCCCAGTGGGTAACAAACACCCACACTGAAAGTGCAGTGCAAAAAGAGAATGGCTAATGCCCTGACAGTGTGTTGGGGGCATACCATCCTAAATAAAAGGCATGCTAGAGGCAGGTGTGCCTAGCTGCCCTGTGCTGGATGCCCAAGAACCTTCCCTTCTACAGACTCCACCTCACAATGTGTAGGCCCCAGGTTTGAGAAATGTGACATACCTCCCTGTTATAGTGGGACTCAGTTGGTATGGTCCAGGGAGGAGCCACAGGAAAGGGCGGAGCCGCATGCAGAGGGTGGGCTGGGACCGGCAGTTCGAATCAAGCAGCCAGCTAGGAAGCAGCACCTGCAAGTGCTAGCATGCTGAGCAGGCCTAATAAAGAGCCTGTTTGAGTTACTCTACCTGAGTCACTTCAGCTCATTGTTACATGGTAGCAGCAGTTCTCTGAACAGCCACGGAGAGAACTCAAGGAGCAGAGCCAGCATGATGCAATCCATAAAGTCTCCGGCCGCCTTAGACTTCAGTGAAAAGAACCTAGCAGAGGAATGGATCTGCTGGAAGCAGGAGTTTGAGCTCTACACAGAGCTAGCCATGACGAGCACAGAGGAATCAACTGCTTTTCTACCTCATCGGAGCACAGGAGAGGAAGATTTGCACTGGCAGGAAACTAAGCCAGGTGTCCCCCCTGTTGGCAGTGATGAACTCTCTAGAGGCCCACTGCGCGCCAAGATGCAATAAGACACTGGAGCGCTATACGTTTTCCATGCGGGATCAGCGGGATAGTGAAGGCCTAGAGGCCCACGTGGCAGACCTAGCAAGCACCTGCAAGTTCGGGGATCTTGAAGATTCACTGATTAAGGACAGACGCGTGTGTGGTACTAGGGACAGACAGTTAAGGGAGCTAATCCTACCCAAGTGTCTGGACATGCTGTATGCCACAGAGGCCACCAAAGAGAGACTGGGAGTATTGGAGCCCCAGGGAATGGATGTGGTGCTAGGGGTGTGGCAGAAAAGGCCCAATATTGAAACTAAAAGAAGGCAGAGAGAGCCACAGCACAGCGGGCAGTGCTCCTATTGTGGGAGGTCCCACGAGCTGGCAAAGGAGAAGTGTCCTGGGTTTGGACAAAGATGCAATTCTTGCAGCAAACCTAATCACTTCAGCAGCATGTGCAAAGCAGCCAAAAGAGAGCAAAGTGTGCAACTTATGCAGGAGGAAGAGGAAGCCATCACATCAGATAGTGAGGATGAGCAGCCACACATGATGACTATCCACATAGTACCTCAGTCCCACCAGGTGAGGGCCATAGGAGCCAAAAGTCAGACAGCCATTTTTGCAACCATGCAAATAGGGGACAGAAAAGTCCGGTTCCAGCTAGACAGTGGGGTATCTTGCAACATGATTCCCAGAGAAGAGCTTAGACCTAACACAGTGATCAAGCAGACCAGAAGGGCACTGGTCATGTACAACATGAGCACCAGACAGCCAGTGGGTAAATGCAACCTAATGCTGAGAAATCCCAGAAATGAGAGAAAATATGATTTATATTTTGTGGTAGTGGAAGGACAAGACCAACCACCACTACTAGGTTCCGAAGCAATCCAGCACATGGATTTAAGAGTGCAGCACCACAACTTCATGCATGCAGTGAAGCAGCAGCAGATTAGTGTCTCAAGAGACAGAGTCCTGATCCAGGACAAACAAACTAAGCCACCACCGATGAGGGATAGAGTCCTAACTGAATTAGAGGATGTCTTCAAGGGAGATGGATGCTTCAAAGGAAAGGAGCGCCTTGAAATTGATCCTGCAGTGCCACCAGTGTGCCTTCCATGTGGGAGAATACCAGTGGCACTCAACACACCAGTCAAGAAAGCACTAATCAGCCTAAGCAAAAGAGGCATCATCAAAGTCAAGGAAGCAAACACCCCATGGATAAGCAGCATGTTGGTGGTGAAGACCATCAGGCAAACTAAATATATGCATTGATCCAAAGCCACTTAACAAAGCACTGACAAGGGACACTATCTTTTACCTACCGTCAAAGATGTGCTTCCAGAGCTATCCAAAACACGCTTCTTCATGGTCTGCGACATACAAGATGGCTTTTGGCACATTCAGCTGGATGAAGACTCCAACAAGCTAATGACATTCGCAACCCCATTCGGAAGGTACAGATGGCTACGCATGCCAATGGGCATCTCCCCAGCTCTGGAGATCTTCCAAAGATTCCTACATCAGACCCCGGAAGGTCTGCCAGGGGTGAAAGTCACTGTAGATGACGTCCTCATATATGGGGAAAGTGCTAATGATGAGGAGGCAAAACAAGATCACAATGAGAAACTATTCAGGTTTCTCACTGATGCAGAGACAGAAATATGAAGCTCAACCCAGAGAAAATGAAACTGAAGCAACGCCAGGTAGCGTACACAGGACACATACTGTCTACTGAAGGTCTGAGACGAGACCCCAAGAAAATTGAAGTTACTGTATAGATGCCTCCTCCCACAGACATGAAAAGAATACAGAGGCTGATTGGCATGGTAAACTACCTTTCAAAATATTGCCCAAACCTGGCCACCGAAGCAGAGCCTCTTCGACAACTGACCATGCACCACATCGCCTGGGACTGGGGTGCACCTCAGCCAAATGCTTTCAACAGGATAAAAGAGCTCCTGATGAAGGCACCAGTTCTCCAGTACTACAAACCAGGCCAACAGCTGGTCTTACAGTGTGATGCCTCAGAGATGGGGCTGGGAGCAGTCCAGATGTAGGACAGACCCATTAAGTATGCTAGTTGGGCACTCTCAGAAACTGAACAGGGATATTCACAAATCGAAAAAGAGTTGAAAGCGGTATTATTTTGAGTGGAATGGTTTCACCAATACACGTTTGGACATCCAGTTGTGGTACTTTCAGATCACAAGCTGCTCGAATCCATAATGACAAAACCCCTACTCAGGGCACCAAAATGACTGCAGAGAATGCTGATGAGAGAGACTACAGAAATATGTTCTACAGATCAGGTACTGTCCTGGAAAGAATCTTGTGCTAGCTGACATGCTTAGCAGAGCCTTCATCGAGGGTGAGGAGACGTCTGGAGATGAAGACATTGAATCGATTAATGTGCTATTCTACGGACCAATGAAAAAAGAGAAGCTCAAGGAGCCAAAGAACGCCACAGAACGAGATGCAACCCTTCAAACGCTGAAAAACACAATTTTGAAGGGCTGGCCAGCAGACAAGGCCTAGACACCGGTTGGCACAGAACCCTACTTTCACTGCAGAACAGAGCTCAGTGTTCAGGAAGGGCTGATTTACAGAGGCTTGACCATCGTGATCCCCATTTCACTTAGACGTAGGGTCATGGAGAAAATTCATTCATCCCATCTGGGAATCGAGAGTTGCCTATGCTTGGCAAGAGAATGTGTCTACTGGCCCGGAATGGGAACCCAGCTGAGAGCCTTCGTAGAGGGCTGTGTAATGTGCAGATCAGATGGCACCCAACAATGTAAAGATAGACTGTGGCCACATGGCCCCCCAGCTCATCCATGGGAGAAGATAGGGGTTGACCTTTTCAGGCTAAAAGACTAACAATACCTCATCACGGTTGATTACTATTCAAATTTCGGGGAGATTGACAAACTGGAAGACACGAGATCCAGAGAAGTAATCAAACACTTGAAAATGCATTGTGCCAGACACAGCATCCCAGACAAACTCAAGTGACAATGGACCACAATTCGCATCGGAAGAATTCCAAACGGTTACCCAGAAGTGGGAATTCAAACATGTGATCTCTTTGGGAGTTTTCAAACGTGACGGGGCGGCCTCGCCCCGTCCCGAAAACAACCCAGAGATTCCCCGCCAGGATCACCCAGGCACGGCAAACAGACATGCCGGGGATCCCGGCGGGGTATCAGGGAGGGGGCAGAGCTGTGTGGCACAACATACAGCCGCATGGCCCGCCCCCTCCATGCTCCCTCGCCGCCCGCCCTCCGGGGAGACGGGCGGGCGGCGAGGCCAATGCTGCCGCAGCGTCTGNCCGGGAGCCCGGGAAGCGTGGTTGAAATTGACCCCATGTGGGTATTCAGTGTGGCGAACATCTGGCGGCCGCCGAACAGACATGCAGGGCACAGTGACCACAGGTGGGTATTCACTGTGGTTCACTGTGATCTCGTCACGTCTGAAAATACCCTTTGCTAGCTTACCCACAGAGTAACAAGAAGGTAGATTCAGCTGTCAAGACAGCAAAAAGACTAATAAGCATAGCAGCAGCAACGGGGGCAAATTTCTACCTAACCTTCTTGGCTCATCATAATACCCCTATGCAAGGATACAGTAGCAGCCCAGCACAAGCCTTGATGGGCCACAGAACTAAAATGCGTCTTCCCATCTCCAGTGAACATCTGAAACCCGAAATAATCAAAAACCAAAAAATCGAAATGGAAAGGGCGTAGCAGGAAAAAAGTCCACTACTACCATTGGTCAGCACGAGACCTGCCCACATTGACAAATGGTACCCCTGTGTGGATACAGCCCCTGGAAGGGTCCTGAGCCAAAGGGGTCATCAATAAGTTGATTGCACCCAGGTCATACGAAGTGACCACTCGAGAAGGTTGCACCATATGAAGAAACCGGAGACACCTGAGGGTGAGACAAAGTTTGGGTCACTCACAGACAAGCCTGCAGGAACCAGAGTCCACACGAGTCAGATGCAGCAGCCGGAGAATGAGGAAGAAGTCCCAGAGGTCAAGGAGCCCGATGCACCAGTCCAGCAGTCCATAGAGGTAGAAGAACAGCGTTCGAGATCAGGGCACCCCCTTAAAACCCTGAAACACCTGCAGGATTTTGTCCTGAAATGAGGCCATGAAAGACGATTCTCCAACAACAGCCATGTGCTAGCAACCTCTGACTGTTATTCTAGAGACTGTATATAGTGTAAATATGGTGGTTTTCTTTTAAAAAAAAAAGAGGGGGGGAGATGTTGGACTCAGTTGGTACGGTCCAGAGAGGAGCCACAGGAAGGGGCGGAGCTACATGCATTGGGTGGGCTGGGACCGGCAATTAGATTCAAGCAGGCAGCTAGGAAGCAGCACCTGCAAGTGCTAGCATGCTGAGCAGGCCTAATGAAGATTCTCTTTGAGTTAACTCTACCTGAGTTGCCTCAGCTCATTGTTACACTCCCAACATTTCAAGTGGCCAAAGAGGAATAAGCTCCACCCCCTTAGCCAATAACCCCCAGCCCTCAGTGAATAAGCTCCACCCCCTCACACCCTCCCACGCTTCCCAACATTCCATGTGCATAAAGAGGGACAGACGCTCTCCTGCTTCTCATTCCAATTAGTTTCTTGTCATTCCATCATCTTCCCACTCTCCTCTCAAGGGCTTTTCCTGGGAGGCCCCCAGGAAAGAAGTGTCTGCGGCTTGAATATGGGTCTTTTGGTCTCTTCCTCCTGAAAGAGGGAATTTGACCCCCTGATAAGGGGGTGCAAGAGGGAACAATGTCATTTTCATTTTAGTTTCCTTGTAAGAAAAATGTATTTATGTTTTTCTGTTTCATTTTCGTTTCAATGTTGTTTCACTTTGAAAGGCCGCTTCCTCCTCTCCAGCGCCTCACAGCCGCTGCTACCGGGCCAGCTGCCTGTTACTTTGACAGTCCGGGCACCGCTTTCCCCTCTCCAGCGTGAGACGCTGGAAAGGGGGCAACAGGGAACTGAGGGACTGGCCCGACTCCTTGTCACTTTGAAAGGCTGGGTGCTGCTTCCCCCCTTCCAGCACCTCGGAGCTGTGAGGTGCTGAAGAGGCGGAAGCGGTCTTTCAAAGTGACAGGGAGTTGGATTGGCCACTGCTGCCAGGCCGGCTCCCTGTCACTTTGAAAGGCCCTGCCCACCCCACCCCCACCCCCTCAGAGCTGGGAGGTGCTGGAGAGGGTGAAGCAGCCTTTCAACCGTTGTTTTGGCCACCCCCAGACCTGCTCCAGCGGGGCAACTCCCTCCCCCACCGCCCAGGGTCTGCGGTGGCAGGGGGTTTAAACAGAACCTGCTGCCACCACACACTGCAGTCCGCCCACCCGCCCACCCCATAGAGCTATGGGCGGATTGGCAGCTGCTCTAAGCTCCCACCTGCAGCTCTGACAGTTGCCGGGGCAACCCGCTGCTGGGAGCAGAGCTGCAGTGGCTGTCTGTCCTGTAGACAAACCACTGCTCTGCTCCCCAGCCAGTGCTCCGGGTTTGGGAAGCCCGCTCTGCTTGGGGTGCTCTGGGATGTTCCGGAGCACCGCGAGTGGAGCTGCCTCTGCTCCTGCTCTGCTTCACCCCAGTGTGGCCTGCCTTTAAAGGGATGGGCCACCCAAGATGGGGCAGAGCATGAGCGGAGCAGGTGTCCCTCTAAAGACATCCAAAGTGAGAGGGAGCAGGGCTGGCCGCTTGCCTCTCAAGCATGTCAGCCAGCCTGAGAGGCAAAACTAAAACAAAATTAGCAAACAGAATTCTGTTTCCACTAAATTTTGTTTCTGTTTCCCTAATAACTAAAACAAAATTGGAAAAATTTATTTTAGATAGTAGGGAAACAGAAACGAAATGCCCATCCCTACCCCCTGAATGTGGGACTTGACACCAAAAGAAGGATTTTTCCTCCTAAGTAGGGACTATTGAGAGCTATGATGTGGGCCTCAATAGGACATCCTGATGCAGGGCTTGGACGTCCCAATGAAGTGTCAACAGGGAGCAAGCTGACTGAAAAGAGCATTTACATGCCGAGTTGAGCATCCGGTTTCAGGATCTGCATGTCCCAGTGAGGTGGCGACAGGTTTGAAAATGATACAGATTTGTCTCCCTGTCTGTTTTCTGTTCTTGATTTATTTGGCGTGATCCACGGGGGTATAGCTGGGAGTAATGGGCTGGAACTGAGAAAGAGGGGAAAGTGGGCTGACTAACAGGAAAAGCTTTCCAACAGAGAGTGTGAGCTGTGTGAGGCTGCAGCATCCTCTCAAGGGAAGGGGTAGCAGCCCCATTACTTGGCATTTTTAAACCAGACTTGTTGAAAGAAAGAAAGAAAGAAAAAGCAAATGTGCTGTAGGGACCAATCCTTCGTTGCTCAGCTTTCCATCTTTAATTCCTCTGATTTTTGAATACACGGCAAGCATTATTATTCCCATCTTACAGAGAGAAAAGCGGAAGCACAGAGAAGTTGAAGTCCACATTTTTAAAATACGCTAGCAGCAGCCACTTATTTACCATGCTGAGCTTTTCTGGAAAATCTGAAAATCTCGGAACCCTGACCGAGAGGGGTAGGGAGGAGGAGGGGGAGGAGACAGTACGAGATACATTGAAGGAGCGATCAGAAAGGTAGGAGGAAAACCAGTCGAGGACAGAGTCCCGGAATCCCAGGGAGTGAAGCGATTCAAGCAGGAGCGAGTGGTCAGCATTGTCGAAGGCAGCAAAGAGATCAAGGAGGACAAGAATATTTATTTA
>QEPC01013938.1:1771458-1783657 GCA_003113815.1 Sphenodon punctatus
GGGGGTGAGGTTGGGGCTGGTGGGGGAGGCAGGACTGGGGAGACTGTGGGGGGTAGCGAGCTGGCTCACACACCCCGGGGCAAGATGGTAGGGGTGGCCGCACTGCTGTCAGGGGGACCAGCAACAACAGCAGCCAACGGAGCTCGCAGGGGGATGCGGATGCAGCCGCTTCCCCGGCTCTCCGACAGGAGAGAGGAGCTCAACTGCGCATGCGCGAGCCTGCAAAACCGATTTTTTATTCAATAATAACTTGGTTTTGGCTGCACCAATTACTATCATATTTCAGAAGCACTTGTTATTGATCTCATGCTGCAAGCCTGTGAAGTTTGGGGGCTCAACTCATCCAGGGGGAGGACATATTGATGATTCAGAATCGTGAGGACACTCTGCATTTTGACCACAACCAATTAACGTATAAACAGTCATAACATTTTATTTTCCCAATGGATCTTCTTCAAGCTTTGTGCATATGATGGTCCTCACAACTTATAGCCATGGATAAATTTTCAGCAATGTAGCTCAAGTGGCTTCCTCAGAATCGGGGCTTCAGCAGTCCCCTGTTTATAATGGAGAGTGGTGGTGCATTTGAAAAATTCTGAAATGTACGTACTCCACAGCACAATGGTGGGTGCCTTTAGACACAACAGCGATCGGGTGGTTACAGCATGCAACACATAGTGGTGTGTTTTGTGTAAACCATGAAACATTTTTTGGCACCCCAATAGTCCCTGTATCTGCTGCCAGGAAGGACTGTGGGTGGAAATAATGTGTTTCCCCTCTTCCCTGTGCCTGACGTTGCTTCTAATGATATCGGGTGGTGTGTTCTGTGTGAGTGCGTTTGCTGTTACTTCCGGTGAATTATCATAGAGTTCAACAACAAAAGTGGCTTGGTTTGGCTTGCAACTTCCTGCAAAACTCAAGCCATTTTGGGGGGCAGGCAAAGAAGCCCCCTGACTGAGAGGGAGAGAAAGGAGCGAGGTTTCTGATGCTGCCCATCCCTTTGTCCCAACTCAGCAGCAGCCTCAGCTATGCTCACTTCCCCTCCCCAGTCATGAGAAGCTGGGAAGCATTCCCCACCATCATCCTCCTTCTGCCCCTTATCCACAGTCCCAGCGGGGACAGCTGGGCCCTTCAGGCCTCATTCTGCATGACTCTGTCCCCGTGTGTGCTCATATAGTGTTCCCCACTCCTCATAATTTCACCCTGTCCCCTGTCAATGTGCTCTTTCTATGTGTCTTTCTCTGGATCCAATCCCTTCGTGAGAATGCGTGGAGCCATCTCGAAGAACGTTGGGATTGAAAAGTGACAGCACTGTATAGCGAAGGGAGGGAGCAGTGCATCATGGGATATCATGCTTTTTACTGAGGGGAGGAAGCAGGGCATGATGGATATAATCTGGGGACACTGTGGCAGGCTGCGCGTCATTGCTGACATCCAGTGTTGAAGTAAGCACGAGTAGATGGTAATCACGTAAGTTCTGCAACGTAGCAAACACGGGGACGTATGTGTGGCTAAACAATGGTGTCAACACACATCCAGACACCCATCGCTGTTGTGCCTAAAGGTGCCCAGTGACACCCAGTTGGGTTCTCCTAGCCTGAATGCAGAGAAAGGAGCATGAAAATTAGGCTTAGAACACCACTCTCTTATGACGTTTGTCTAATTGTCAGAATGAAAAAGCTGCTTTGCTGTATTTTAATTTCACAGCTAACGAAAATCCAATCTCACTCTGCTTTGTATGATGAATGTCCTGAGGAGCTCACCTCTCAGTTCTTTTTGTGTCTAAGCAGTTTAATTGATGCTAAGGTTAAACTTATTAGACCACCACCAAGTTATTGGATCCAGAGTAAGACAGTGCTGACGCTGGAAATGGGAGGGCTTTTTGTAAACTACATATTAATCAACTTATAAATCCCTCTTTAAAATTTCTTGTCAACATGACTCATTTCTTTTACTGGAACATAACAAAAGGTGCATTAAAATCTCCAGGGCTACATTGTGGGGGCTGGGAGCTACCCAGGGCTTTCCCCATCCAGAATTGAGTGGGGGTTGGGAGCTGCCTAGGGGTCACCCCACACTGTGGCCAGCTTGGGGCATGATCAGTCCCACGCCCCACCCCACCCCTACTCCCAGTGGCAGAGGGAGAGGGGGGTGGGGCCAGGAACGAGTCCCGGCTTCCGATAGGGCAGGTGCGGCCCGTAGGCAGGACCTGGGGGAATCGGGGTGACGTACCTTGTATGTTATTGTCCCTGGCAGCAGGATAATTTGTGGGAGGACTCGTTGGGGGGGTGGTGAGGGGTGGAGGGGGTGTGTGTTGAATTTTGGTTATTTGTATGGTGCTGTGTTTTGGAAGTGGGGAAGTTTGTGGGAGGATTTGTTGGCGAGAGGAAAGGTGGATGCTGGAGGGTGAATTGGGGCAGTGGGGTGCTATTGGAATACATTGGCATTTATTTATTTATTACAAGAACTTTTATCCTGCACCCTCCTGCACTTCAGCAGCTCGGGGCGGCGCACAGCATAAAAGCATAACAACAAAACCATCTAAAATTACAATATATAAAATATATAAAATGGACACACATAAATTTGAATTCAGTAGCAGCTAGCAAATAAACCCCCCTCCCTCCCCCCTCCCCAAAGGCCCATGGAACAACCAGGTCTTACAACATCTGTGGAAAGAGGGGAGGTCAGCGGACGGATGGGCCTCCAGTGGGAGGGAGTTCCACAGCCGAGGTGCAGCCACTGAGAACGCCCTCTCTGCCGTCACCACCCGGCGTACCCGGGGGACTTCAAGTCGGGCACCCCCGGCTGATCGCAAGGGCAGTGAGATGACCCAAGGCTTGAGGCGGTCTCGCAGGTAAACAGGACCCAAGCCGTTTAGGACTTTATAAGTCATAACCAGCACCTTGAATTGGGCCTGGAAGTTAATAAGCAGCCAGTACAGAGTGCAGAGCACAGGTGTGGCACTCTGTACTTGTGGCGGCCCGTCCCCATTAGGAGGCGAGCCGCCACATTCTGCACCAGCTGCAACCTCCGGACTGTCATCAAGGGTAGCCCCTCGTCGAGTGCGTTACAGTAGTCCAGTCGAGGTTATGAAATCATGGATGATGGTGGCCAGATCCAAGTTCGAGACATACAGCCACAGCCGTCGCACCAGATGCAATTGGCAAAAGGCAGGGCTCCCCTCGCCACAGCCTCCACCTGACGATCCAGGTGGAGCTGCGGGTCAAGGAGCACCCCCAGACTATGAACCTGAGCGGCCAGAGAGGGGCAGAACCCGCCAATGATGGGAGCCACCACCCCCTCAGCCCTACTCCTCACTAACATCCCCTCTGTCTTGTCAGAATTCAGTCTCAGATGGTTCGTCCTCATCCAGTCCCCCACAGCTGCCAAGCAGCACCGGGTAAGCACCGAGACTGCTGGGCCTGGGTCTCCAGAAAACGAGAGGTAAAGTTGTGTATCATCAGCGTACTGATGACATTGCATGCCAAACCCTCTCATGGTGGAGCAGCGTGAGCATGGCATAGACGCAGGCAAGCTACGGACACCTGTGGTGGGATGGAGTGGGAGGCGGAGCGTGTGAGCAGCATTCCCAGGACAGCACTTAAAAATCAGGCTGACTCCGGAGGCAGCGTGGTGGAGCGGCACGAGCGTGGCATAGACGGAGGCAAGCTATGGACACCTGTGGGGGGCTGGAGGCAGACCATGTGAGCAGCATTCCCAGGGCAGCACTTAAAAATCAGGCTGACTCCAGAGGCAGCACCGGAGGCATGCGCCGGGGCTGCGCGCCTAAGGGCTGCGCATGCAAGGGCACGCCCTTGTGCTCGCGGCCTTAGGTGCCGGCAGGAGACACGGGAGCGGCTGTGGGCTCATTGAATTTTTGGCCTTGCTCAGTCCCCGGGGTGGTCAGCGATGACTGCAAAATAAATAAATAAATAAATAAATAAAGTTGCAGAGAAAGCCTCTGGAAGAAGGTAAGGGGGGGTCCCTCTCCGAAGCAACGTAAATTGGAGCATTTATTTTTTGGCCCTTCAAGTTCCGAGGAGGGACGGGGTGGGGTTGCCCCACAACCTTCCAAGATTCAACTATCTAATCGTTTATCCTCGCTCTGCAAAATCCAGTGGCCGACCAATGAGCAATTCAGCCTCCGCGGGCAGGAGGGGACGCCTCCAGGAAGAGAAGGGTAAGCTTTTGCAGTAATCAATCCCTGGCTCTGTCAGACCAGAACGCCGAGACTTGCGACCCTCGAGGACATGGGATGGCAAATGAGGAATGTACGGACAGCCAATGGGTCCGCCTTAGGGCGGAGCAAACAGTTTTAATACGCAAAACTTTACAGCATGTTTTTGCCCAAATTACCTTTCTGTCTAAAATCATTGAGGAAGCTAAATTGGGACTTAATCAGGCTTCTGCAGTGGAGGGGCTCAGACATTGGTAGGGGAGAGATAATTGTAATATTCTGTTTCCTGGGTCTGTTCAAGTAGCTGCAGCCCCTAAGGAGGGCTTTGTCAAAAACCCCTATGGTGATCCACAGAATGACGGGGGTTGAGGGAGGGGCCGGCTGATTGTTTTAGCTACTGTAGACGTGGTGGCATTTTCAGTTTTTCCTTTACCGTCCGGTGTAGTGCCTCAGTAGTCCTCCCCCTATTTAGTGGCCAGGCACCTTAGGGCTTTATTACATATCCCTTGTCAACCAAGGGATATAAAAGGTATCAGAATATTGCAAAACAATAGATCTGTGTTTAAATGTGTTGTGCCCTTTAGAACCAGTGTCCTTCCAGACTGAAGGCTAGTAAAACACTGTGGGGCAGGGGAGTCTGTCTAGCCAAGATCTATGTAAATGCGAAATTGCTGTCTTCAATCAGCTTACTCTCAAACACAGGCCCAGTATGAACTTTAGAAGACCCTATTCAGGGCACTAGTCAGTTGGGGGCCCAAGCTGGGGTTGATAGTGGGGAGCTAGACCAGGAGGTCCTTCCCCAAACAACAAAATCCCCGGATGTTGGGCTTCAGAGAAGTCCTGGCCTAAAGCAATCTCACTATGAGGATATGGAGATAAGTCAATCCAACCCTCCTGTCCGCCCTTTGGATGATATCAATAATAGATTGCTACTATTAGCTCAGGAAAATATGATCAAGAGGCAGGATGAGTCCAATAAGGACCAGTGGATGTGACCTGGGAGACTAGAAACCCAGAGTCTCAGGGATGAGGCTGGCCCTTTAGATCCTATTAATCCGAAACACCCTCTTGAAGTAAGGGTGGTGGAGATTCAGTCAGAGGTAACTAAGGGACAGGACATTATCTGTATTGATGGGGAACTAGATCCAGGAAGGATCTATGTGGGAAATTCAGTACTAGCCATTCAGAAGGGACCAGTAGGAACTGGACTAAGTTCCAGGAGCTTGTGGAATTTGAAGAAGGGAGCCCCTTTGAGACCAGTTCCCTGCGGACTCAGGATGGTATCCCCCGTGAGATACCAGTTGGGGCCTCCGAGGTGTCGTTCCATATTGTTAAGGTTTTAAAAGAATTAGGTAGGAAAGTGGACCTGATGGCTGAGACAGAAGGCCCCCTATTACCCTCACCAGGTCAGCGGGGAGGGCACTCCCTGACCAATTTGGATCTAGGGGACTTAGAAGGGGGGGAGGACTTGCAGGAAGTTTGTAGAGATATGGTGCCAATGGCGAATAAGGAAGGCATTGATGTATCAAGTAAATCTAAGGTTGACTGACTCATAGGGAGCGATGGCTTTGATCTGTTGAAGATTTTATCCTGGAATGTGGCTGGTTGGAGATCTCGAATGCAGGACCAAGAATGCTTGATGTATTTGAGAGGCTTTGATGTGATCCTGGTCCAGGAAACATGGTGTAGCAACGAAGTGTCCTTGCCAGGCTATGTGGCTTTTTGGCAGGGAGCCGTTGCTCCAGCTGCAAGGGGCAGACCTAGTGGGGGAATGGCCTGTTTTTGCTCTGTAACTCTTAGGGTGAAGCTAGTCTCCCTCCTTGAAGCTATCCCTTGGGCTGTGGATGCCTTCTCTTGACCCCAAATTGGTCTCTTATGGTGATTAGTGTGTACATCTGGCATAGTAGCTCCCCACTGTATGAGGAAAATATATGGTCCAGATTGATTACTACCCTTGAGAAATTATAGACCTTGTATCCGGAGGCCATGCTACTTCTGGCTGGGGATTTTAATGCCCGGATGGGCAAATCGGATAACTCTATGGCACAATCCGGGGTAATATGGATAAATGGAGATGCCTCTTCACTTGGGGTTCGAAGGGCTAAAGACACAGGCTTAAATAAGAATGGGGCCCTGCTAGCCAAATTATTGCACCAGTTTATTTGTATATTCAAAATGGTCGCTTTTGGAACGATTGCCCAGGAGAGTTTGCTTATCTGACTAACAAAGGGTGTAGCACCATTGATTACATTACAGTTTCTGCCAAGGTAATCCCCTTTACAAAATTCTTTCAGGTGGGCACCAGGTTAGAGAGCGACCATTTCCCCCTTATTCTATATCTAGATGGGCTCCAGGTTAAAATCAGATAGAGCTGTCTTTTCCCCGCCTGGCGGCCCTGACTTTGAGAAGGGGGTGGTTAGGAAGCAATGGGAAATGCAATTAGAAATTATTTTGCATTCTCCTTTAGGTATGGATTTCTTTTCTAGGGTGGTCCAGAGTGTCTCGCACAAGGACATTATAGTCTGTTACCAAGGTTTGGTGGCTTGGTTGGTACCTTATATAACTGGTAGTAGTTCAGACGGGCATGTAGCCAGAAAGCGAGAGCATTATCCCTCTCATTGGTTTGACAACGAATGTGCAAGGGAAAGGAGGGAACGGAGACGTCTCCAACGCCAATTAGAACTAAAATTTCCTCCCAAGGTAGCCTACTTCAGGAGTTCATGGCCAGGCGATGGGGTTACAGAATTTTGCTGAACTCCAAGAAAGTAAAGTATCATCAGACAGCTTGGGAAGCGCTAGATAAAGCTTCCAAAGACCTTGACTCATCTAAATTTTGGAAGATGATAAGGGGAATTGGACAGGCAAGATCATCTGTGGTCTCTCCCCGGATCACAGCCAAGGTGTGGGAGGTTCACTATGAGTCACTGTTTTTATCCCGTTGCCAACTTTCTGTTTTGTGGACACCATCCCAACATGCCCTGGAGTGGGAACCTGTTTTGGTGGAACTTATAACGGAGCTAATTGCTGGTTTAAGGGATGGTAAAGTTCCGGGACCTGGACTTTATCCCAGCAGAATTCCTTAAGTCAGCTTCAAGCTGGTGGGCCCCTGTTCTTGCGGCGCTATTCACAAGTTTCAACGCCTCTGGTAATGTTCCGGAAGACTGGAGTCAGGCAGTGGTGGTGCCAATTTTCAAAAAGGGTAGCCCGTCAGTCCCTAGCAATTATAGACCCCTAAGTCTCCTTAGCATTGTAGGTAAATTGTACGCTAAATATCTGTCCCTGAGGCTGAATGACTGGCTAAAGACAAATGCTATTTTGAATTATACTCAGATTGGGTTTAGGGAGGGAAGACCGATGTGTGATCATTGCTTCCTATTGGCTCATCTAGTTAAGAAATATGCTGGCCCTTCCAACACACTGTATGCATCATTCATTGATTTAAGGGCTGCATTTGATACAGTTCCTAGGGAGCGCCTTTGGGGCAAACTTGCAGGGCTAAACATAGATGGGAGACTTCTGCATTTGATCTATAGTCTCCACCAGAGTACCTCTATGAGGGTTAGACTCAACACACAGGGTGCTTTATCGGAAAGGATTCCAACTGTTAGGGGAGTAAGGTAGGGATGCATTTTAGCTCCAACACTCTTCAATGTCTATCTGAATGATGTGCTGGATGAACTCTTGGCAGTTGTTTCCCATGCCTCCCAGATTGGGGCTGTAGGTGTCCCCTGCTTATTGTATGCAGATGATGCTGTTTTGTTAGCACGCTCCCCGGTGGGATTGAGGCATCTTCTGACTACATTTGGGAATTACTGTCAAAACAATTTGCTTGATATCAATTATGATAAGACTAAAGTCCTTGTTTTTTCTCGAAGAAAGATTAGACACAAATGGCTACCGGATGGGAGGGAAATTGAACAAGTGTGGGTTTTTAAGGACTTAGGCCTCCTCTTCCAATCCAACGTGGCCTGGTCTATGCAGTGTCAGGTGGCTCAGGATAAGGCGAGGCAGGCCTGCAGAACTCTCCTATCCTTTCTCAAAGCAAGGGGTGGCCATTTGGTGGTACCTGCGGTTAAGATCTTTTCACAGAAATTGACTCCACAGTTGCTTTATGGCGCGCACTGGGCTGTGTAAATTTTAATTTTAATCTTTGTAATGGCCTAATCGGCTGTGCAATAAATGTATTAAAACAACAAATAATAAACCTGTCCCCAACCTCACCCAGCCCTCACCTAAGGGCCGCACCAAAGGGCCCTTTGGCGTGGCCCTTAGGCACGTGGTCTGCGCCTAAGGGCCATGTCCATATATAGGGATGGTTGGGATTTTGGATGGGGATAGGGTGGGAGAGGGGCTATGTGGAGATATTAGGGTGGTGGGTGGTGATCTCCCCTCCTACCAGGGTGGAGCAGCCAGAGGGGAGCTGGGGCTGGGGGCCCCTGCTTGTGGGGGGGGGGAGAGACAGCCATTGGGGTTGTGACAGGATGGGGGAGGTATGGCCCCAAATGAGGGAAAATAAGATCAGTGAGGCGGGACAGGTGCTTATTGCAGGTCCCACTCACCAACTCCCAGGTAGTTGGACAGGTGAGTCATGATCAGAGAACCCCATACCCAGTGCTGCTGCTGTTGAATGCGAGATTGGTGGCTAATAAAGCAACAACTGTCCAGGAGCTGATCCTGGATTCTGCCGCCGATCTCGTATGCATCACGGAAACCTGGCTGGACCACGAGTCGGGGCCAATTCTGGCTCATCTTGTTCCGGCCGGGTATTCCGTGCAGCATCAGCCACAGTTGGAGGGACGTGGGGACGGTGTAACCATGGTGTTTAGAGAGAGGTGGACTGTTAGGAGATATCCGGTACAATCCATAGCAGGTATGGACATCCTCCATCTTGTGGTTGATTTGGCAGGGGACAGATTGGGGGTGCTGCTTGTATACCTTGCACCTACCTGTACGACAGTCTCTCTGCATGCTCTGTTGGAGGTGGTGTCGGGGGTGGTGTTGTGGTCCCCTAAGACATTAGTCTTGGTGGACTTCAACATTCACACTGACGCCAACCCCAGGGATACGGAGCATGAGCTCATGGCTGCCATGGCAACCATGGATCTGTCTCAGATGGTTAGTGGCCCGACACATCAGGGAGGACATACTCTGGATCTTATGTTTTGCCCCGGCCTTGAAGTGGGTGCTCCGTTGCTGGGGGAGATAACAGCAGTGCCCTTGTCATGGATGGATCATTACCTCCTACAGGCCTCTCTTCTGGTGCATGTCTGCCCCCAGAAAGCTGCAGAACCAATTCAAATGGTTCACCCCCAGAACTGATGGAACCAGAGCGGTTCCGGAAGGCTCTGGGGGAGATACCCTCTGATCTCGATGACCATCTCATAGATGACCTCGTGGCACTTTGGAACGCTGTGCTGACTGAGGCCATTGATCGGATAGCCCCAAGATGTCTGCTTCCCAAGCGACAGCACCGCAGGCCTCCCTGGTTTTCAGAGGGCCTGCGGATGCTAAAGCGAGATGGGCGGCGGTTGGAGCAATGGTGGCGTCACTCTCTTGCTGAAGCTGACAGATTGTGGCATAAAGCTAGTTTATGAGCCTATGCTGTGGCTATGAGAGCAGCAAAAAAGGATTTTTTTTGCTGCACTCATAGCATCTGCAAAGTCTCATCCAGCTGAGCTTTCCTGAGTGGTGTGGGGGCCGGGCTGGTCAGTCCAGCCTCCCTCCACCTGGGAGTAGAGTCATCCACGGCACTCTGTGACATGTTTGTGAACTATTTTGTGGATAAAATTGCTCACATTCACCATGATTTCGACTCTACTCTTATTACACTAGGGTGCCAGAGGTTATGGAAGCCCCATCTTGTTCGGTTTTGGGATCAATTTCAGTCAGTGGTGCCCACCGATGCGGTGGGGGTTCTTGGGGCAGTTAGGGTCACCTCTTGTGAATTAGACCTGTGCCCGTCCTGACTAATTAAATCTTGCAAGGAGACAGTGCGGCTGTTGCTGGCTGGGGTGGTCAATGCCAATACCTTCAGGAGGGCAGAGTGCTGGACTCTCTCAAGGAGATGGTGGTGCGGCCTCTGCTCAAGAAACCATCACTTGACATTGACTCCCTTGCCAGCTATCAGCCAATCTCTAACCTTCCCTTTTTAGGGAAGGTTATTGAATGGGTAGTGGCTCAGCAGCTGCAGGGGCATCTTGACCACATCGGTTTTCTCGTTCCCTCTCAGTTGGGATTTTGCCCGGAACATGGCACCGAGACTGCGCTTGTGGCTTTGGTGGATGATCTGTGCCGGAAGTTGAACCGGGGTCATTCGACCCTATTGGTGTTGTTAGATCTTTCAGCTCCCTTTGATACCATTGACCACGAGATGTTGGTGACGCACCTGCAGGATTGTGGGGGAGTGGGCGGGACTGTTCTTGAATGGTTCCACTCGTTCCTGACCGGAAGAACTCAGCGAGTGGTACTCGGACAATGTTTTTTATTATACTGAGACCTTTTGTGTGGTGTCCCACAGGATTCTGTTTTGTCTGTCAGTGATGTGATCAGGAGGTTCGGCGTGCGGTGTCATCAATATGCGGATGACACCCAGCTGTACCTCTCTTTTTCAACAGACCCAGACCCGGCAGTCTTGGTGCTTACCCAGTGTCTGACTACTGTGGGGGATTGGATGAGGGTCAATGGACTGAGGCGGATTCCCGATAAGATAGAGGTGATGTTGGTGGGTAAGGCAACAGAGGTGATGGTGATGTAGAAATATTAAAAGCCTATACTTCTGTTTGACCTGTAGTTACTTCTCCATGTTAGAAATGTTTGCTTTGCCCTTCAAACAAGACAGGCTCTGTTCCTCTTCACATAGATAAGCCACTGCTTCAAGATTACTTTTTGCACATAGGGAAGGTTCAACTTGCCCAAAAATATAGCTAGCTTTAGTTCAGAAAGGAACCTCCCTTTTACCCACTATTTCCACTATTCCACTATTATCTCACCACCAACTTGAACTTGGAAGGAAACTGTCTTTTCTCAATATAATCACTTTGAATGTTGTGTTGTCATCTACTTCTCTGCGCAGAAGCGAAAAACCATGAAAGGGCCTTCCGCCCGAGGATTTCTGTATAAAAAATGTACTGCCCTCACTGGGGGGTGCTCAGGATCTAATGATCCTGGAAGCCCGCAACGCGTTGTGTTATCTGCTGAATAAAGAACTCTGCCGTTTATATCTGCTGGCAGCCTCCTCGAATGAGGGTCAACCGACTGAGGCGGATTCCCGATAAGATGGAGGTGATGTTGGTGGGTAAGGCAACAGAGGTGATGGCCCCCGTCGTTGACAGGGTCTGTCCTCCATTGGTTCCCCACGTGCGGAGTCTGAGGGTGCACCTTGATGCGCAGTTCTGCTTGGATGCCCAGGTGGAGGCTGTGGCGAGGAGTGCCTTCCACCAATTACATCTGGTGAGACAGCTTCGACTGGATGTCTCAGATTCTGACCTGGCCACCGTCAGTCATGCTTTCATCACCTCTACGCTAGACTATGGTAACGCACTCTACGTGGGGCTACCCATGGTGACGGCTCGGCGGCTGCAGTTAGTGGAAAATGTGGCAGCCTGTATTCTGGTAGGAGTGGACCAACCAGTGCTCCCGGCAGGGAGCTCCCGGTAGGGAGCACATAACACCGGTGCTCCGTTCTCTGCACTGGCGGCCGGTAGTCTTCCAGGCCCGATTCAAGGTGTTGGTTTAAACCTATAAAGCCCTAAACGGTCTAGGCCTTGCCTACCTGTGGGACCGCCTCACTCCCCGGATGCTGGATCGGCCCCTGCGGTCGTCCAGGGGTGCCCCGCTCAAAGTCCCCTGAGTCTTCCGGGGGGAGGGAGGGGGCACGCAGGAGAGGGCATTCTCAGTGGCCACTCCACGGCTGTGGAACTCCCTCCGGGTCGGGGCATGACTGGCCCTGGATCTCCCCTCTTTTTGGAAATGTTGCCTGGCTGTTCCGCCAGGCGTTTGGCAGGGTAGAAGGGGGGGGGG
>QEPC01013938.1:1787359-1800059 GCA_003113815.1 Sphenodon punctatus
ACTGTGGGGGATTGGATGAGGGTCAATGGACTGAGGCGGATTCCCGATAAGATAGAGGTGATGTTGGTGGGTAAGGCAACAGAGGTGATGGTGATGTAGAAATATTAAAAGCCTATACTTCTGTTTGACCTGTAGTTACTTCTCCATGTTAGAAATGTTTGCTTTGCCCTTCAAACAAGACAGGCTCTGTTCCTCTTCACATAGATAAGCCACTGCTTCAAGATTACTTTTTGCACATAGGGAAGGTTCAACTTGCCCAAAAATATAGCTAGCTTTAGTTCAGAAAGGAACCTCCCTTTTACCCACTATTTCCACTATTCCACTATTATCTCACCACCAACTTGAACTTGGAAGGAAACTGTCTTTTCTCAATATAATCACTTTGAATGTTGTGTTGTCATCTACTTCTCTGCGCAGAAGCGAAAAACCATGAAAGGGCCTTCCGCCCGAGGATTTCTGTATAAAAAATGTACTGCCCTCACTGGGGGGTGCTCAGGATCTAATGATCCTGGAAGCCCGCAACGCGTTGTGTTATCTGCTGAATAAAGAACTCTGCCGTTTATATCTGCTGGCAGCCTCCTCGAATGAGGGTCAACCGACTGAGGCGGATTCCCGATAAGATGGAGGTGATGTTGGTGGGTAAGGCAACAGAGGTGATGGCCCCCGTCGTTGACAGGGTCTGTCCTCCATTGGTTCCCCACGTGCGGAGTCTGAGGGTGCACCTTGATGCGCAGTTCTGCTTGGATGCCCAGGTGGAGGCTGTGGCGAGGAGTGCCTTCCACCAATTACATCTGGTGAGACAGCTTCGACTGGATGTCTCAGATTCTGACCTGGCCACCGTCAGTCATGCTTTCATCACCTCTACGCTAGACTATGGTAACGCACTCTACGTGGGGCTACCCATGGTGACGGCTCGGCGGCTGCAGTTAGTGGAAAATGTGGCAGCCTGTATTCTGGTAGGAGTGGACCAACCAGTGCTCCCGGCAGGGAGCTCCCGGTAGGGAGCACATAACACCGGTGCTCCGTTCTCTGCACTGGCGGCCGGTAGTCTTCCAGGCCCGATTCAAGGTGTTGGTTTAAACCTATAAAGCCCTAAACGGTCTAGGCCTTGCCTACCTGTGGGACCGCCTCACTCCCCGGATGCTGGATCGGCCCCTGCGGTCGTCCAGGGGTGCCCCGCTCAAAGTCCCCTGAGTCTTCCGGGGGGAGGGAGGGGGCACGCAGGAGAGGGCATTCTCAGTGGCCACTCCACGGCTGTGGAACTCCCTCCGGGTCGGGGCATGACTGGCGGGCACGGGGGATCAGGGTGGGAGGGAGGTGTCTGGGGTGTGTGGGGGGGGGGAGGGGGGGGGGGAATGGGGGGGGAACTGTTTTATAGTTGTATTTTATTTGCTTAATGGTTATTAATGTCCTCCTTATTTGTGGTTTTAAATGATCTTATATTGGATTTTATATTGCTTTTAAGTTTATTGAATATTGCAAGCTGCCCTGGGCTGCCTGTTGGCAGGAGGGGTGGGGTATTGAGGTTTTATATAAATAAATAAACAAATAAATAAATATTTTCATATATGTGATTTGCATCTCTGATTTATATATGCATTTATCCCCACAGATTCCCACTACTGTCCTTTCATTCTGGGTCCCCATCTGCCTTGTAACTAAACGAAGCACCTGCAACGTCTCAACTATGTGAATGTATCCCTGTCTCTCTGTTCCCACTCCCTTGTCTCTCCTAGATTATAAGCCCCTCAGGGCACAGGGACCGTCTAATTAATGATTGTCCAGTGCCAGATAAGTTGCTGGCAATACTTTATTAATTTATTATTCTTATTTATTATTAAATAAAATAATAATAATAATAATAATAATAATAATAATAAGAATAAATAAAGCATGTCATGGTAAAAGTACTTGTAAATGGGCAGTAAGATATTACTGGCTACTCGGGAAGTGTCAGCAATTGTGCATGCAAGTGGCACACAGAGTTTTGTATGTGCAATTATGCATGTAGGGTTTGGAGCTTCTAGGTCTACATTTATTTATTTATTATTTATTATTACTTACATTTACTACCCTGCTCCTCTTGCCTAACGGCGACTCAGGGCAGCTTTAAAACAGTAAAATATTAAAATACAATAATAATAGTAGAAATATACAACAATATAAAACCATTTCTGTGTAAAAATATATCTCCCACTCCAACCCATTAACCCAGCCCCTCTTCCCCCCCTCGCCAAACGCCTGATGAAAGAACCAGGCATTACATTGCTGATGGAAGGTGAGAAGATTCAGGCTGAGACGGGCCTCCGCCGGGAGGGCGTTCCACCGGGACGGAGCAGCCTCCGAAAACACCCGCCTGTTGGTGCAGACCCACTTATAATGCAGGACGTCTAGGAGGGCACTCCCGGGTGACTGCAGGGGGCGCCCCGTGATCCAGGGAGTGGGGCAATCCTTCAGATAAGCAGGGCCCAGGCGGTGTAAATGTGACCATAAGGAGAACAGCTCATTACTCACTGATCTCATGTCATCTCTAGTTGCTGCATACTCTTTAAGTTAAAGCAACTGCATGGATTTCACTGCAGCTTGTGGTAGGGTGGCCAGATATGCACATTTTAGAGGACACTTATTAAAAATACAGATTGCAGGGCTGCATTGGTTCCTTCAACTTGTACCAGAGCCAGGGGCATAACTAGGGTGGAAGGGGCCCCTGACCAAGAAGTCAAGATGCACCCCCCCGCCCCAATCCCCTTTGTCTCCTGCCAGCGGGCCTAGGGGCGCTGCCCAGTTCAGCCGGCCTGAGGGCGCTGCCCGGTTCGCATGCATGTGAATTAACTTTAAAGGCGCTTTTGCCCTTCCTCGAAATCAAGGTTGTCTGTGCTCCCTGCACCCTCAATGATGGTTTACAACTGGGTGTTTCCAATAATTCCAACTACAAGCATTCCGCAAGCAGAAAGCCAGTAATAAAGCGCATGCAGAGCACTAAATTCCAAATGGCCAAGGCACAATCAAACACACAAGACACCCCAAAATGCAGCCTAGTAAGCACATTATGTCATACAAAGAGACATTCTTCTAGATATATAACTGGTTCATTTGTGCCCCCACCAATTCACGCTGCCCCCACCCATAACCAGTTCATTTGTGTCCCCATAATCAAGTCATACTGCCTCCACCCCATAATCAGTTGCATCCCCATATAATCAATTAATGCTGCCCTCCACTCATAACCAGTTCATTTGTGCCCCAATAATTAATTAATGCTGCTGCCCCCACCCCATGATCAGTTAGTTGCATCCCCATATAATCAATTCATGCTGCCCCCACCCCATAACCATTGTGCCCCCCATGCCCCATAATTAGTTCATGCTGCCCCCCCCGCCTGCTCCAATCCCCACCCCCCAACTGCACAGAACAGCAGTGGGTCCCGTCACCCACCCAGCAAGTCTCCCCTCCCGCTTCCCCCCTCACCTACCCATGGTGTGGAGCAGTGGCTGGGGGGGGTGAGGGCAGCGGTGGCTGAAGCAGTGGCTGGGGCTGCATTGCTGCTTGCAGCGGGCCACCCACTCCCACCGCTCTTTACTCCGTGCGGGCAGGCTGTGGCTTGAATTTGCGCGCTGCCAGCGGCCACCTAGTATCAGCTGCTTCTGGCTGGAGCTGGAAGCAGTTGGGACTAGGCGGCCACTGAGGCAGAGACTCAAGCCGCAGCGCTTGGGGGGGGGGGGCGCTTCAGCAAGACAAGGCTTCCTAATGTGGTCACCTGCCCGAGGGGGAGCAGAGAGCAGCGGAAGTGGGTGACCCGCAAGGGGAAAAAAATCCCACATAACTGGGCGTGGCAGCCCCATGACACCTGGTGGCCCTCCCAATAAAGCTAGGGTTGCTCAATGGATGCTACGTCACCAACCGGAGCCAACCAAATACAGCGCTGCAACCTGTATTTTTCGTAAGTGTCCTCTAAAATGTGCATACTTTATTTAGCCACCTTAGGTGGGAAAGCAAAGATGTTTGAAGGGACATGCAAATCCAAGCGAGCAATGCAAAGTGAGCAGTGGACAATTATGGGGAAGCAAATGGGCCTAGTATTGTGCTACAAAATGACCAGACTGGAACTTCTTGGAGAAAAGCTGAATTCAGGCACTTCCAAGGCAGTGCTCCCTGCCACAAAAGAATGGTGTAATGGGCTTGTATTGTGGAGACTGTGGAAGAGAGTCATGCTGGATGAAACTAGGCATCAGTCCTTAAGAGCAAAAAGTTCAGTAAGGGAGGAGTTGTAAAATGTGCAAGGACTTCAGTGAAGCGGCAATGGTGTGAAAAAGAGAAATGAAGTGTGCCAGATCAATGGATCCCATGGGCAGAAACACCTGGGAAATGTAAAGCTCCCCCACCTCAGCGGGAAAGGTCACCCACTCTGTCTCAAGTTATTGAATGTATTTATTTAATTTATTTAAAGTTGCAACCTGCCCTATAAATACCTAATTAATAATAATAATAATAATAATAATAATATCCCAAAGGCTCAAAACCAAACATTCCATAAGATACACTATAAGCCTCATATAAATATATTTTAAAACCCTATCCCCAGCCACTAAAGGTCTGGCCAAACAAAAAGGCTTTGCATTTCCTTCCTCTAAATTCTACCTAGAGAACAAGGAACCTCTCAATGGCATAGTGAGGTTAGATTTATACATCCCTGCACCATCTTACGTGAATAGGGGCCTTTGACTGCAGCCCTTCTCTAGCTTCATTAACCTAATTGGAAACAATCTTTATTTAGTGCTATGTAAGTCATTACCTAGACTCCGATTACGCATACACACTGTTCCCCTTGGGGGCTGTATTTCATTCTTCTTTGGGAGAACTTGAATGGGAGACATGCCACAAACAGCACATAATTGTACGTCTGTGATTCTGCCAACAGGCATACACAAACTAAGAAAATGCCAACAGATGTTTGAGTACCATAGATGTTATAGAGCATTTTGAAGTGGGAAGAAAGAAAGAAAACAAAAAGCGGGGAACTCCATCCCAGGTCTAAACTAGTGAGAAGAGCACACAGGAGGGTCTGTTCAGCTACTGGAATTAGTCATTCTCTTTCCTAAGCATGCGCACACATTCCTTTCAGACACACGGAGGAATGGCAGAGAGAAAATTGGCTAAATTTGCAAGACTTTATTAATCTCATCAGGTATATTTGGAGATTTGCCATGGACCCATGCTCCAATACATTAGGGAAATGGCAAGTGTCCTTCTGTGTAATCAAACTGGTGAAAAAAATCCAGGAGATGAACTTCTATTTTCGATAGATTAGATCAGATATGTCCTTTTTTATGGCTATGCTAGAGTCATTTGTAAAGCGTACTTTTATTACTCCAACTGTTACGGTGAAAGACATGTATCTGTTATAGTGATAGATGTGCTGTGATCATTAACACTCGGATATGCAGACTAGAAAGCAGTCGTATAGAAATAAGGACATTTGTCAATTTTGCATTTGAAGGCAGACAATAAATTGCCCCCCTTAAATTTACCTTCTGTGGGACACTGATGTGTCTGGACAACTAAGATTAGCATCCATGGAAGTATTATCAAGAAAATAATAAGTTCTTTAATGTGGTGATTTCACTCTGGACTCTGAGGCTAAGATTTTTCAATAGTTTTCAGCACCCACAATGATGGTTGTATTTTCTAAAGAGCTCATCTCCCATTTGCCCAAATGTGCTGAGCACTTCGAAAAACCTAACAAAAAGCAACACATAGGCCATTTTTATACAAGCCGTGGTGCAGAGAGACCAGTGCGCACCACGGCAGCAGGGGCGTGGAAGGGGGGGTAGCGCACATGGTCGCACACCGATCCCCCCCTGCACCCCCACTCATCCCCACTCATGGAGCAACCTCCATTGTCACTGGTCGCTCTGTGAGTGGGGATGCGTGGGGGGGCAGTGAGTGGGGATGTGTGGGTCGCGGGAGTGCGCATGCACCCCCAACTCGCTGGCTGCGGCATGCACACGGGCTGCAGCGGATCTGCGTGGGCATGAGTGGGACCATCTTGTGTAAAAAGGGCCGGAGAGAGGAGGGGCTGAATGCCTAGCACTTTTGAAAACTTGGCCCTGACTCGGGTGCCAAAGTGGAAGGTGAGCACTGGAAAATCTGGCCTGAGCGCTTTCAAAAATGTGGCCTGTAAAATCTTTCCCTGCCACCTCCTTAAAGCTAGATAAATCAGTAAGTTTGTCACTCATTTTGTCTCCTTTATTAGGTGGCACTTCATGGTTTAGGGGGCTTGATCCTGCTTTCTAGAGCCTTTCACCTCTAATATAATAGCGCAAATCTAGCCCACAGCAACAGTGAGACCCCTCTGATGGCTGCTATGGGACCTATAGGAGATGTGGGTGTCAGTCTTGTTCCTAACGCATGTCCCAGTGCCTTTACAAAGCCAGCTCTGTCACAGTAGACTCCCCCCCCCCCATGCAGGAGTGCCTTCAAGGTGACACTCAGGCTGAAGCAGTGTGTCAGGGTAGTACGTAGGCAGCTTACATGGTCTTTCCTTGTGCCAGGACTTTAGATTCCAGAGCATGCTTCACTAATACTGAATTTACTCTATACTCATGACAGCTGTGGCTGCCTGGGTTTTGTCTAGTCTCAAAAAGGAGGGAGGTGGGAAATGCTGCTGTGCTACAGCAACTCTTTATACTCTTTGATTCCTCTGGAAATCAAGTGCCTTTTCCTACATGGCACAGAGCTGATCCCTTTTTTAAAAAAACCCACCCCAAAACAAAAAACAAACCCAACTTCTTAGCCATGAACTCTCTGGATGTGCAAAGCCACTGTTGAATTAGATCTCAGCCCAGTTCTGAGAAGGTCTACGGAAGTGCCCTTTCCCTTGATTTAATCAGATTTCTAAATGTGATGAATTTCCCACACAAACACAGCTGCGGGGGCTCCACCAGGAAGTCCATGCATTCCAGATGCTCTGGTTGTGTTCCCAGGAGAAACAAGACACTGGTGCAAAACAACAACCTGGGGCCAAAGCAGTGTTGTTGATATTAATTATTACTATTATTATAAGCATTTATATAGCGCGAGCGATGTACCTGGTGCTTTACAGAAAATAAGATAGACACGGTCCCTGCCCGAGAGCTATCTGTACCCAAGTTTAGGTTTGTGAAATATGACAGGAAACAGCTCATGGTTGGGTTGGATTTCATACTCTGGTAGGCTACATCAGTGTTCCTAAACCTAAACCAAGAGACTTGCCAAAACATTTTGTGGTTTGTTTTTGTTTTTTTAAATAGGACCCACCTAAAAAAAATAATCCAGGACCAAGAGCATCTTATCCTGGCAGTGATGGTCGTCAACTCCTGGTTGCGGTGGTGCAGGAGCAGGAGGGGTGGGACCTGGTCCTGTGAGCAGCAGCAGTGAGGAGCTGGCATGAGGTAGCTGGAAGCAGCAGGAGGTAGGAGCCGGAGAGGCAGATAAGCTGAGAGAAGCAGCAGCTGCACCAAACTTGTGAGGGGTCCCCAAGACAGTCGCTGCCATTGCTGCCCCATGCCCCACCACTCCAGACCTCATCTGCAACCCACCTAAGACCATGGTTACAGCCTCTTCATCTTCTTGGAAAGACCCTTTATTTTATACTGGGTTATCGTGGGTTTCAGTTACTTCTTCCCTGGGTTATCCTGGGCTTTTACAGGTACGTTTCCACATTCTATTTTGCCACAAGTCAATTATTTTTGGACTTGAACTGGGCAAGGGAAGGGAGCCAGCAGCATCTGAAACTATATGTTTATTTTTAAATAGTAAGCAATGACTGATTTGAGAAGTTCCTGCTAGGGAGCGAATCCACACTAGAGTATGCAAGACAGACGGACAAGTGACTTATTCATCCCCTTAACAAATAGAGCATGCCACAGAAGTACACAGAGAAGGAGGAAATAATGTCACAGGCTGGGGATATATTGGCTATTTAGAGCAGGGACACAGGCAGGGGTGTAGCTATAATAGGTGCAGTCGCACTGGGGCCTATGAACCTGGGGGGCCCGCATGCATGTAGAGTGCATTGCACACTGGAGCTGAGTGCCCCAGCAGCGGCCCATTCCTTCTTCTGCACCAGGGCCCATTCCCATCTAGCTACACCCCTGGACAGAAAGGAGTTTCCTTAACTACCCTTTCCTCAGTTCTCCCATACAGGCTAGCCATTAAACTGATGATGTGTATTCTTTATTTTGGGGACTTCCTGCCTTACAGGAGTACATCAAGTCTGGCCTCATCCTGTCAGAGTTACAGAATTCTTGTAGTCCCTCCATTGTGGGACACGCTATATTCATGCAGTCTTTGCTGTTGGAACCTACACACATGGGCTGGGGGAAGGGGATTTTTGTACCACTGACCTGGGGAGGCCAAGACGCACTCAAAGGGTTGTAGATTCTGCTCTGAGGGGATGGGGAGTGAGGGTCTCACATACACAAACATGTCTACAGCTTCAGTTCTAGGTGAACAGGTTAGGTGGTACATATAAAGCACAACTCACAGGCACATGCAGCAACAGTTCTGGGGGAAGGTGCTGTACACATTGAGCCGGGGGGGAGGTTTGGGTGTATGGAGAGGTCATATACATAGTTATCACTTGTGGGGACAGCTTTTTCCCTCTCACACACACATAGACTCATAGCCCCTGCAGTGGGAAAGGTCTCACAGATGGCCAGACCTCCTGCTCTGGAATTTGACACACACACACGTCTGCTGAAGGTGGCATCTCACACACTCACTCACACAGTCTGCTGAGGGTGGGTCCTTGTTCTGAAGGTCAATCTCTCTATCTCTCTCTCTCACACACACACACACCCCTACCTTCTGGTCTGTGAGTGCCACCAACACACTTGCTCTCACATAAACACAGCTTTGTAGGATGCTCACTTGGGGTGTTTTCACACAAGACATTCTCCACCCACTACTCACCACCCCCCCCCAGTATACATGTTACAGGGCACCCAAAGTGCAACACTGCAGCCCTGCAACATGTATAGTGGGTGGGGGTGAGTGGGTAGTGTCTTGTGTGAAAAAGACCTCTCTCTATCCCACTCACCCGCCACACTTTTCTCTGGTGTGGAATGGAATGGAGGCTTACGTAAATATACTCAGAGCCCCTGCTTCTTGGGGCATGGAGGGGTCATGCCTGATCTGGGTGGGATCTCTCATTCACACAGCCTCAGCTTTGGTGGGGGGTGGGAAGGGGAAGTATGACACACCCATGCTCCCAGTCCCTGTTGTAGGGGTTCTCTCTCTGACAGAGAGACAGACAGACAAACACACACACACACACACACACACACACACAAACAGACCCTCCTGTTGAGGTCTCTCATGCTCTCTCTCACACAGACACACACAGGTCCTGCTGAGAATATGGTCCCCTCCACACACGGCCTCTGCTCTAGGTGGGTGGGTGTTTCTCTGACAGACACACAGCCCCATAAGCTGTTCTGAGGGGTTTTATACAAACATAGCCCCTGCTTAGGGTAGGGGTGTTTTCCTCACACAGTCCTATCAATGGCCTCTCATATACCTAATATCCTGCTGTGGCGGGATCTGGTCTTTCACATACAGCTCCTGCTGGAACTGGGGAGACAGGACCTTTCTCTCTCTCTCTCTCTCTCTCTCTCTCTCTCTCACACACACACACACACACACACACACACACACACACAGAGTCTATGCTGGGAGTGTCTTGCACATATCCCCTGCTTTTGGGGTTCAAGGGTGGGGAAATATTTCACACACCACCTCCGCTCAAGGGGTAATTAGGTCATTCTTTTGCACACTGCCTATGATGTAGGTGTGCGGGGAGGGGAGGAAAGGTCTTATACTACTCTTGCTCTGGGATAAGGAGTCTCTCATACAACCCCTGCTCTTGGTGGGGATCTCTCACACAAATATACCCAGCCCCCACTTGCGGGGGGGGGGGCAGTTTTCTCACACACAGACCTAACTCTGGAGGAATATGGTCCCTCTCACGCAGAACCCGATCTGGGGGAGGGATCTTTCACCCATAGCAAGGGGGGGTTGTTCCCATACACACACTCACTCTCACACACCTTCACTGTCAGGGTGTGGGAGGGAAGTCTCTTTTACACAGCTCCTGCTCTGAAGGGGGAGCAGGTGTCTCACACAGCCCCTGCTCTGGGATGGGGAGTCTGCAGGAATCTCTCTCTCTTTGAGTGTAAAACAGACAGACACAGGAGGCTGACTGCCCCACGCCCACCTGCTTGTAGCTCTGCCTGGCTTCATTTTAGATTGGTTGGTTTGGTTTAAGTTTATTAGCACCGGCTTCTGCCCTGGCCATACAAACATCACACAAACAAAAACAACAACAAATACAAGTACAACCAAAAGAACACAAATCAAATAAAGATTAAAATATTAATAAGATGCATAAAATAAGCAAAACTTATAATACAGCCTTGAAAGGATAGACAACAGTCAGCCTCAAAGGAACCTAGATGAACTTGGTGGTTCCATGTCCCCCCCACCCGCCTCCAACCATAGAGTTGCAGGCGGATCGCTCAACACTCTAGGCTGACGCCTGTAATTCTATGGTGTTGCCTGGGGCAATGACCAGCTGAAAGCCAAGCAGACCAACAGCAGTTCCAGTTTAGATGGACCACCCATCCGTTCCGATGTTCTGAAGCACTGCAAGTGGGGCTGCCCTGCTCCGCTTCCACTGGTGGGGCACTTTTAAATGGGCCGGCCAGCCCAGGGGTGAAGTGGGCTGGCATGGGCAGAACCACAACTGTGGTCCAGCTCTTTCCCTACCTCCTTCACAGTTCCTTCTCTACTGGGGGAGGGGGGTGTCTCTCTCCCATAGCCTCTGCCCTGAATGGGGGCGTCCCCCTGTTCTGAAGGGAGGTCGTCTCTCACATGCACCCTCTGCTGGGGGGGGGGGAAGTCTCTGACTCAAAGCCCCTGCTCTGAAGGTGGTGTCTTTTTCACACACAGCCCCTGCTCTGGAGTGGGAGTGTCCCTGGCATGATCCCCGTCTCTATCTTTTTCTCACACAGTCCTGTCAATGGCCTCTCATATACCTAGTATTCTGCTCTGCTCTGGAGGGATCTGGTCTTTCACATGCAGCTCCTGCTGGAAGGAAGACAGGGTCCTTTCCCCCAAACAGTCCCTCCTTTGAGGGGTTGTCTCTCTCACAGTCTATGCTGGGACCATCTTGCTCTGAAAAAGGAGGTCTCTCTCCTACAACCTCTGTTCTGCGGGGAGGTCTCTCACATGCAGCCCCTGCTTTTTTTCTCTCTGTGGGTCTCTGACACAGTCTCTGCCTGGGGTGTCTCGTGCAGCCCATGCTCTGTGGGCAGGGACAGTCTCTGACACACAGTTCCTGCTCCGTAGTGGGGTGTCTCTCACACAGCTCCGGCTCCAGAGTAGGGTGTCTCTCACATACAGCTCCTGCTCTGAGGGATTGGGGGGCAGGGGCGGGTCTCCCTCTCCTACAGTTCCTGCCACTCACATGTTGCTCCTGCTCTGGAATAGAGTGGTCTTGCACACAGCCCCCCAGGCTGTGTGTGTTTCTCTTTCTCACAAATAGTCTCTGCACTGGGGAGAGGGGGACTCACACACACACAGCCCCTGTCTGAGGGTGTGGAGGTCTCGCTCTTGCACATGCAGTATCTGCACCATGTTGTGTGTGTGTGAGTGCGTCTGTCTGTCCCACAGTCCCCATGCTGAGAGAGTGTGTGTCTCTTTTACACAGTCTCTGCACTGGGGGGGGGGGGTGTCTCTCACAAACAGCCCCTGCTCTGAGAGGGGTCTCTGTCACACTGTCTTGGGGGGAGGGAGGAGAAAGGTTTCTCACACACTGTCCCTGCTTTGTGTGGTGATTTCTTTTTCACACAGCCCCTGCTCTGAGGCCGGGAGTTGTCAGAGGTCTCTCTCACACACAGTCTCTGCACTGGGTGGGGGGGAAAGGGATCTCTCATGAACAGTTCCTGCTCTGACGGGGATCTCTCACGCACAGTCTCTGCACTGGAAGAGTGTGTGTGTAACTCTCAATGCCTCTGTTTTAGGTTGTTTTTTTAAAAATCTCAAACAGTCTCTGCACTGGGGAGGGGGTGTCTCACACACACAGTCCCCGCTCAAAGAGGGGGATTTCTTCTTACCGCAGCCCCTGCTCTGAGGGGGGGTACCTCTTTATCACAAAATCTCTACGCTGGAGGGGGCAGTCTCTCACAAACAGTCCTGCTCTGAGGGGGATCTCTCTCACACAATCTCTGCACTAGGATGGGGGTAGGGGGCTGTAACTCTTTCAAAGCCTCTGCTCTTAGGAGTTTTTATCTCAAACAGTCTTTGCACTGGGGGAGGGCGGGTGTCTCACACACAGTCCCTGCTCTAAGGGGGATTTCTTTTTACCACCTCCCCTGCTCAGAGGGGGTACCCCTCTACCACATAGTCTCTGCATTGGATGGGGGTCTCTCACAAACAGCCCCTGCTTTAAGGGGGGTACCCCTCTATCATACAGTCTCTGTACTGGAGGGGGTCTCTCACAAACAGTCCCTGCTCTAAGGGGGGTACCCCTCTATCACACAGTCTCTGTACTGGAGGGGGTCTCTCACAAACAGCCCCTGCTCTAAGGGGGGTACCCCTCTGTCACACAGTCTCTGTACTGGAGGGGGTCTCTCACAAACAGCCCCTGCTCTAAGGGGGG
>QEPC01013938.1:1803812-1818688 GCA_003113815.1 Sphenodon punctatus
GGGGGGGGGGGGGGGGGAAGAGGGACGAAGAGGAAGATCACGGGGAAGGCAATGAGCAGGCTAGGGTATGGTAAGGGGAAGGGATTCTGGCTCTCTCTGCTGTGGGTGATCACAAATCCAATGGCCCCTTTCCTCTGGTTGGGAAAGGCAGCCTTCTGCCACCCCTAAAGCCTCTCCCCCTCGGGCAGTGCACCCCTGATGATGCAGAACCAGGGCTCAAGCTTGGTCCCTCTGCAGTACCTCACAGCCAGCTTCTTTGTTTTACAGAGGGGAAACTGAGGCACAGAGAAGAGCCAGGACTTGTCTAAGCGAGCAATAGCAGATCTGAGAGGAAGAAATAATAACTCCCAGTTCCCCTGCTCTAACCATTACTCCTCCATCCCACACCTCTAGACTTTATTTAGGCTTCTAGATTAGTAAAGGATAGAAGTTGGGAATTAATTTACCTCCTCTTTGCCATTAAACATGCCACCATCCTGATGCTCCAGGTGGTTCCTCATAGAGCTTTGGCAATTCAGCCTGGAGAGTGACTCCCTCAAGGGTCTCTTGCCAGTCTGGGCTGAGACATAATCCAGTTCTCCTTTATCATCCCAATCAATTGGCCCATCCCTGTTTGGCACATCTCTAGTCACGAACATCATTTATCCATATATTGTTCATTCTTGCCACACGAAGAGCCTCTCTTTGTATGCCAATTAAACATGGGAAGAGTTTCAAAAACCCGGCTGTTCATTTTTAGAGCTCCAAGCAATTTAAGTTCTGCCAATTGACTGAAGTTTGGGTACCTGAACCGTATCTTCAGAGGTACCTAAAAACCTATCAGCTGTAGGATAGCACTATATAGTGGACACACTTCAAAAACAGCTCTTTTATGGGAAGATATTTCTGGGCAGCAATTAAACAGCAATGCAATGAGAAATAAACTGGGCCTTTCTTTCATAGATAAATTGCTTGATTGTTTTTTATTTTCATTCGGCAGCATTCAAGACTGTGAAATCAAGACTGCATTGTGCCAGGCACTTGTGCACACATGTGGTGCATTCAAAGACCTTAAAGTCTAAGACTTCTTAAAGTCAGCTGTGCAAGCTCCATTAAAGTGATTGGAGATGGCAGTCAGCACAGCACTTTGAGGATCAGAGCCTAAATCGTTGAAAAGTGAGATAGAGAGTATTATTAGCCACACTTTACAGATGAGACACTGAGGCACAGAGAGAGTAAGAAGTAGAGATTCAAAGGCATTGTGACCCTTGAGTACCCAACTCTCACTGAATGTGCCCAAGCAATTTGCCAAAGGATACACAGGATGTTTGCGGCAGAGTTGAGAAGTGAACATGTATCAGCTGAGTTCCTGTTGAATCACAGGCATTTGCTGCAAAAGACCTAAGTTCTCTCCCCCCCTTCCGTGTGTGTGTGAGAGAGAGAGAGAGAGCGCGCACACAAATGTACAATTATATGCACATTCTTTTCCTGCAAATGTAGGCTAATATTTTACACAAGCCAGCATGACATTTCCCAGCCCTTTCTGCTTAAATTGCACACTATTACATTCTTTTGACATTGCTTCTGAAAGGTGGGAAAAAAGAAATAACCAAACCTTTAATGAAAACCTTTGTTTAGGTATTTAGTCAAGTGTGTGATTCCTAAATCTACCAACTCTCCGTAAATAGAGGTGAGCCATTTTCTTTATTGCCAGACGTAGTAGAGATTCCGAGATAGCCCTTGTTGGCTGCAGGGGCGTAGCTAGGCTGGAATGGGCCCAGATGCAAGAAATGGACTTGACACCCCCCCACCCCCCATCACCATCCTCTTCCCTGTCACCCACTCCCTTCCTTCCTATCCCCATCCCCAGCATCCTTATTGCAGAAAATTTGTCAACTTACATGGTAAGTCCGGTAAGTCTGCTGCTCTGACTCCAGAGACATCCCTGTCACTGCAGCTCATCTCCCTCCCTTTGCATGCTGTGCCTAAGCTGTGGAGGCTGCGCTGCCTGCCTCATACTGCTGCCACCACTGCTGCTTGCTCTATCCTGTGCCACCCATCGGGTGGGTCCCATGCATGCCACACACTGCAGGCGCCGCCACTTCCATTTAGCTCAGTCTCCACCCAGGTGTACTGCAACTGGACAGGATCTGTAGCCCCTCCTCCTCCCCCCCCCCCAGCTTTGGCTCCTAGGACAAATGTCCCTCCTGTCCCTATGATAGCTACACCCCTGGCTGGATGGAATACCCACAGACTTTTAAGAAAACAAGAATGAGCTGAGCATTTTAGCTCCAATTCTCAGAATGAGCAATACCCCATTGATGGAAAACTATCCTCAGAAGTTGGAAACATTACAAAGATAACACTGGATGGGGACATATTTCTGCTAAGACACAACGGCATGTCAGACCTCCACAATGTAAAGTAATTGTCCTGGGCTGAGTGTCTTTGGGTGCCAACTGGCATAGTTTAAACTAGAAGACTCACCAAACAGGTTCCAATCAATTCCTGGCAGGAGCAGGAACTCACAGTGTGATGAGCTCCTCTGCTCTATCAATTCAAACATTAGCTTCATCTTTAGAAGCTGTTGTTACAAGTTAACCCTGTGCCCATTGAAGCCCTGAGCCTGTTTTTTTTTATGGGAAGGGCAGGATGGAAATTGAAACAAATAATAAATAATAATAAAACTCCCAATTTCAGTGGGATGGCATCAGTTTGTAGATATGCTGGATAAGCTTAGGTTTGATTGCTTACTACCTTTTAATTGATGACATTTTATTTTTGACCCACAAACCTTAAACCAGAGGTGGGGAACCTTTTCCATGGGGCCACTTTGAAAATGAGTACAATCATTGAGGGCTGCTTAGAAAGTGGGGGCAAGGGTACTTATGTGATGCATTCAAGAAAAGGAGGGCCTGCGTCATGGATTGATGCCATGGATCTGTCCTCTATCCTTGCGTGAACGTCCTCACTTCTGCAACCTTACCTTGAGTTCAGTTTTTAAGTGGTTGGAGGAAGGAACTGGATCCAAGAGGAACTAGAGAGGAGACTGATAGAAACTTGCTGCCGGCCACATTTGGCCCCTGGATCTGAAGTTCCCTACCCTGCCAAAAACTGAGGTTTTTTATACTCTCCTTGAACCCAGTTTTGAAGTTCAGCTGAGCTACAGCATAAGTGGCTTTTTGCTATCATTCTTGTCCTCAGTCTTGGAGGTAGCCATAGTAGTTTCATTCCAGATAAAAGTCAGAGCAAGCTACTCTACCAGATCAAATAGCTTGGTAGGAGGCTGTTCTCCGGTTAAGAAAAGCTCACTTTCACTAAAAGCTCTCATTAACCTTCCTGAAGGTGAGGAGAAGCAGACCTCTGAGAATATGTCTGAACAGAAACCTCCTAGAGGCCATTCTCTAGGTCCCAGACCCTCCTGGATATATCCCCCTGTATCTCCCTCCCCTCTGCCTTGGGGTTGGCCGAGAACTCCCATCCTGCTCAATGCTTTGGGTGCAACGAACACAAGGAGACCACGTTTGGAGTTAAACAGGAAGCTTTTATATATAAAGGATAAGCCAAAAGGCACAGAGCAGGTACAGAGTGAGCAGTAAGAAAATAAAGGTAAAACAAACGCAAAGCTAGCTAAACATTAAGTTCCCTGGCTAGCCCTCATCCAGCCAAGCTAGCAGCCTGGCTTCATGGGTCAAAGTGTCCCTTCTCTGTCTCCCAGCCAGGTGACAGGGTGCTTGCTTAGGGTCT
Organism: Sphenodon punctatus; assembly: GCA_003113815.1. Taxonomy (NCBI): domain Eukaryota; kingdom Metazoa; phylum Chordata; class Lepidosauria; order Sphenodontia; family Sphenodontidae; genus Sphenodon; species Sphenodon punctatus. The sequence continues at coordinate 1,807,539 of QEPC01013938.1, forward strand.
AGCAGCAGTCCGGGGAGGCAGTCCCAAAGAGTCTCTCCCTTGCGTGTCAGCAAGGTTCTCTTTTAACGCCCCCCAAACTCTAGTAGCAGTGTCCCTGATGTCATGGGGAAAGGCATGCAGGGAGTTGTCACTTTTCCTGTTTCCCAAGTGTCCATGAATGTGATTTCGATGGCCCTGGGCTGCCAGGGTGGTGCCTCAATGCTCGTTGAAGGGTTATTAGCAACACCCTGATTCACTTAAGCCCAGTATTCCTGTACCTACCTGGTACCAGTTACAGTAATAACTAAGTGTATTTTCAGACATTACGGGCCATTTGGCCCACTGCGCTGAATCCTGGACCAGGATCTCGCTCAGATCCCGGTCTGTGATGAAGCCAGCCACCGTCTAGATGTGCCAGCTCCATCACGCTGGGGAATCTCGGCGGGGGCGGGGCTGTGCGGCGCACAGATACCTGAGATGAAGGGACACCCCCTTCCCCCACTTCTCTGATTTCCTGGCCAGACCTGCAATCACACCACCTGCTGACTGGTAGGAGGGTTTCCTTCTCTGGCCATGTCTCCTACATACTGTCCACAGCACATTCGTTAAGCTGAGGGTTGCAGAAGTAGATAGCTCAGAACTAGCTATCGTGGCAGGAGTTTCTTTATGCTTAAGTGATTGTATGAGACAATGATTTGGTAGAGACAGAATTCTACAGTTTGCAATCCCCTCCTCAGTGTGTACATATTGATATTTCTCTATCTGGAGCAAATGCCTGAAAATGTTTTCCATAAAAATTTCTATAAATATCCACTAATCGTCATAAATGAACATTTACTGCCATGCAATTAAGATGTTTGTGAGTTTTAACCAAGTGAATGGTGTGGAACTTGCAGCAGAATGTGAATGATATTTATAGTATCAAGATTTGTCTTACCCAGGGCTCTGATGGAGGGAGCATGAACCTGTTTTTAAGAATTCTTGAGGAAGAATCTCAGCTTTCACTTTAAGAAAGCAAGTTCCGAGCATCTCTTCTTGTGAAGATCCTGAAGAAATCTTAAGCTGATAGAAATGAATGGAAACCAATTGCTAAGTTGAAAAGGAACATAAATCTGGGCTCCTGTTCGGAAGCAGACTGTTGGTGGGGAATGAAAATCACACACCAACACAAGCACTTATCTGTCCAATAGAGGGTAGCTCAATTGTGGTGCATCCAAAGAATCATATTGCTGGCTTCTTCTTATTCTTAGTCTAGCCCTACACATTGTGATGTGATGATAATGGATGAGAATCTGTCATATTGTTTTGCAAACTTATCCCAAAGTGCTATGTTGAGCTCAGCTTGCACACATCCTCCCTCATCCCTCTGCAAAGCTGAGACTGAGCAGGCTGCTGCTCCCTGGGATAACTGCAATGCCACAGGTATGTTCACTGCTATCACACCAGGACAGATGCCTTAGGGAAAACACTCCATGCAGGGTCTTATCAGCACAGCTAGAAGTGTAAACGAAATGCAGCATGGAGTCTTCTAACCTGCAGCATCTCTAGCAGCACCTGAGCTAGAGAGGACAGGAAGCAACCAAGCCTTTCCTGCACTGTACACGAGCAGCTCTGGAGTCAGCACTTGTGTTTGAAGCCCTATCACTGAGAAGGAATCCGTGCAGCAGCATTCCCTCCTACACTTGATAAATATCAAGTGACAACCTGCTCCCCATCCAGTATGTTCTCTGTGTGGTGAGAGAAGTCAGCAATCAGGTGAATCCTATCCTAATAACCCAAGCGGATTCAGGTCCGGTCTTAGGATTTGCGTGGCCCAGGGTGAAGATAAAATGCAGGGCTCCTGGTGACCCCTCCCCCTTGGGGCAACCTCTGTGGTGCCCTGAAGGTGGTCATATTTGGGGCCCCACTGAGTGGGAGTGGTGCCCCCACAACCTGTCCTGGTGAAAATAGAGGCCACTGCAGGGCCCTCAGAAAGAGTGGGGCCCGGGGTGGCCACCTGAGGTTGCCCTGTGGTAAGGCCGGCCTTGAGAGGATTTGTTCTCTAAGTAGCCTGCCATCAGAGGGTTTGGAAGGAACCCCTCCTTCAAAGGTTGGCAGTAAATCCTTGATGAAGTGGGCCTCCTCAGTGAGAATCTTTGGGGATGGAAAGGTGGATAGTGCTCCTAATTCTGTGGCTCACGAACCTCCCTTCCCTTTCTGCTTCTCCCTTCCACATTCCATGGAAGACTAGAAGGCTGAGGTCCTCATGCCATTTACTCAGGAGTGGTAGGCTGCAACTCAGGTCACCTATGTGCTTACTGCACTGCAGGTCATCAGTTCCTGGCTTGGACCAGCACCAGCCACACAAGAACCCTGCTTTCCACCTGCTGCTTCCACATGGAGAGATTCTCTTCAACCCTGCCCAGAATGTGATGCAAAATACTTTCCACGGGGAAAGAAAGGGCCTTCTTTGAGGTCCCCTCAAATTTGAGGTTCAGGGCAAACTGCCTCACCTGAAATCTCCCCACCCCCCTCCAACATGACCATAACCACTCTACATTCTGTTACTCTTCTGTCTTGGGTTGAAAATCTGGCTGACTATCTAGGAGCAAGCAAGGGTTAGGTGTATATATATGTGTCCTTACCTTGACCTGTCAAATGCTTCATAAAAATAAGCAAAATAGTTCTATGATTAAATCAGGGAGTGGAATAAAGAAATCTGGAGTCCATTCCTGGTTCTTCTGCTGTCTCTCTCTGTGACCTCAACTTTTCTGTACCTCAGGAGGGAAAAGATAAGTAGAGCAATTTCAATCTGAATGGTGGGCTGGTGAGGTTGTTTGATTATTAGGACTGCTCAGAAACCAATGAAATCTTTTTCCTAAGGAAAAAGGTAGTTTAATTGGAAATTAAATTTTCTGTGGAAAAAAGGTTGGTTTCCAACTGTATTTCTTGTCAGGAAAATCTATTCTTGGGAAGACCCAAAATGAAAATTAAAGCATTTGTAATCTCTCTCTCTATATATATAATATATATATTATATATATATATAGCCCTGGGAGGCCCTGCAGTGGCCTCTATTTTCACCAGGACAGGTTGTGGGGGCACCACTCCCACTCAGTGGGGCCCCAAATATGACCACCTTCAGGGCACCACAGAGGTTGCCCCTAAGGGGGAGGGGTCACCAGGAGCCCTGCATTTTATCTTCACCCTGGGCCCCGCAAATCCTAAGGCCGGCCCTGAATCCGCTTGGTTTATTAAGATAGGATTATATATATATCAATCTTGAACATCAGGAGCACCTGGCAGTGTGTTCTAGTAGCTAGAGTCAGCCTTGAAGTAAGGCCTTTGGACAGAATGGCCCCAACACTGCAATTTCCCAAATGCCCTGCAGGGGCAGCACCACCATTCAGCTGAATTAAAATTTTATCTTGAGTCATGCCTAGGAGCGAAAGGTTTTCATTTTGGGTGACTTACGTGCAATGAATTTTATTTTATTTTTAAACAAACACACACACCCTTTTATTTTGCAGAAGATTTCGACTTTTCATCAATTTGGGTTGGGAAAAAAACCCTCCTAAATTCAGAATTTCCTGTGTGATAGAATCAAATTGTTTTCCGTTTGGATTGACCTGAAACAATTAAAAATAAAATAAAAAATACAACATGTATTTTTCATAAGTGTTCCTTTCACATTTGCATTGGTGGCAACTCTACTCCTGGGGGCCACTTTGACAATGAGTACAATCACTGGGGGCTGCATAGAAAGTGGTGCCCCCCCCCCCTGCCCTACACACATGTGCGGTGGGATGGGGTGGGGAGGGGCACCTGTGTGAAAAGGCCCCAAGCCCCAGGCACAATCCCTCCTGTCACCAGCTCAGAGACAGAGCCCTCCCTGACTCTCACCCCTGGAGTCTTTTGGAGACAGAGTCCTGTCTTCTTTTCCCAGACAGAGCTCCAGCTCCGCCACATCCAGCTCTGCTGCTCTCCATTAACCCATTAGCCCAGCTACGGGCGGGATCCTCCCATCCCTACCTCTTCTCCAGCTGGTGCCACCTCAAGCCAGCCCTAACGCTCTTGCTCCTTAAAGGGCCAGGCACTTTCTACCAGCCTGCCATTCTACAGTGACCAATTTGATAGGGATGGTAAAATCAAGCAAGTCACAGTCAGAAAAGTAGCTATTAGAAGTGGTCGAAAATACATGGCTTGCCTATAAAATTCGAAATTTCATGTGCTTGAAATGGCCAGAAATGTCCTAACTACCTTGTGTTAGAAGCCAGGGGTAGATTGGGGATTTTGCTAGTATACCAATCACCCTGCCGCATGGCGGACTCCCTGACCAAGCTGTCTACATTGGTCTCGGGTGGTCTTGAGGTCACCTAGACTTACAGTCTTGGGAGACTTCACCATACATATACCTTTTGGGGCTAGAGTAGGACTTCATCATCTGGCCGCACTGCTCTTAGAGGCCCTGTTAGGAGGGGTCAGAAAGTGGTCAGCAGGAGCTGGCTGGAGAGCTGGTGGAGAAGCTGCTGATGCCACTGCCGGGTGAGTTGCTTTGCCAGGCTGGGGAGAGGGGGCAAGAGGTGGGACTAGGCAGGGGTGCGTGGGACGGCTCTTGAGTGGTTCTGTTCATTCCTGTTGGGGAGGTCCCAGCAGGTGGTGAAATGGGAGATTGCTTTTCGTCCTCTTGGGACCTCCCTTGTGGTATCCATCCTGTCTTCTTTCTTGTTCAATGTGTAGCTGAGGCTGCCGGGCGAGATCATTCAGATGTTTGCAGTGAAGCGTCATCAATATGCTGATGATACCCAGCTCTGCCTCTCTTTTTCATTTGACCCAGGCCCTGCAGTCTCAGTATTTACCCAGTGCCTGGCTGTGGTTGGGGACTGGATGAGGGTGAGCTGAAGCTGAATCCAGACAAGACTGGAGTGATGATGGTTCACTGACCTTGTGACTTGAGAATTGGGACCCCTGTCATTGAGAGGGTCCAGCTCCCTCTAGTTACTCAGGTTTGCAGCCTTGAAGTGCTTCTGGAGCCCTTCCTGCACCTGGATTGTCAGGTTACAGTGGTGGGCAAGAGCGCTTTTCACCAATTCAATCTGCTGAGGCCCTTTCTTTCTGATTCAGCTTTGGCCACCATCATCCATGCTTTCGTTACCTTTACTTCAGTGCTCTCTACATGGGGCTGCCTTTGATGACTGCTTGGAAGTTGCAGTTGGTGCAGAATGTGGTGGCCTGGGTCCTTTGGGGGCTGGGTCACCGGGAGCCCATGACACCTGTGCTTTACAGTCTGCACTCACTCCCTATAGCTTTCTGGGCTCAATTCAAGGTGCTGGTTTTGACCATTAAAGCTCCAAATGGCCTGGGCCCCACATACCTGAGAGACTGCTCTTCATTCCATGCTCTATTGCGACCCCTGTGGTCAGCCGGAAGCGCTAGTTTGCAGGTACCACCCACCAATCTTGCCTGTATGACAAGGGCCCGCAGAGAGCTGTTCTCAGTCGCTGCCCCAGTGTTATGGAATTCCCTTCCCTCAGAGCGTATTCCAGAGGCGGTGTAAAACGATTCTTTTTTTGGTGAAGTATTTGGCAGGAGGGCATAGGGGTTGGGGTGGGTGGGTTTCTGGGATTTGACTGTATTTTTATTGTATTTTGTGTGCTTTTATTACTTTATTTATTATTATTACTGTAAGCCACTCTGAGCCTTAAGGGAAGGGCGGGGTATAAATTTTAACAAACAAATAAATAAATGTAGCACTCTGTATGAATGAAAAAAAGCCATTTTCTATGAAATCTACCGCTGATTAGCTCTGATCGTCAGAAACTCGGCTACAGTAGTGTGGGATTACTGAATAAAAAAGATGAAGTCGTCAGGAATTAATCAGTCTCTTGGCTCTCCTGGAAGTGTTGGTAGACTTATTTTTCAATTTCTTTCCACAGTCAACACCCTTAGGGTCTGACAGAGCTCTGGGGTACAGATAAATGACCTTATTTGGGAAGGAGTTTATTCAGAAAGAGAATGAGCGAGCAATGGCTACTGTTGAACCAGAGCATTTGTGTAGGGAGGTAAATGTTATGTGGGGAAGAGAGTTGAGTAAAGCTTGGTAGGAGACCACAGCAATTCAGATAGACTTTGAATGAGCATCCAGACTTTGGGTCACTTCCGCAAACAGAATTCAGTCGCTGGAGTTTCACCCATCCTGATTGCATAGGAGGAGTTCCTAATGCTTTGGACCAGACCCATATGAAGGTCATTGACACAGGGTAATTTCAGATGAAACAATACCATGGGCAACCACAGTGAATCCCCTGTGGTGGCCATTGGTCCCGTTACGTCTGTTTGATTCCCACCAGATGTTCACCCCAGTAAATCACTGGCGGGAATCAAAATGACCATGATTCTGGACCTCCGGTCGCCCAGAAGTCCAGAATTGTGGTGGGATCGGGCCTCAACTGTGATCGCATTGGCCACGATCCAGGATGAGCCGAAGGTAACGTCTGTTATCGTCAGCCCGGCCAGATTGTGGTCCCGACCACGGGATGGGATTGGGCTCAGCGGCTGGATTGGCCGCTGCACCCGCCCATCTCCTGGAGGGCGGGCGGGCGGGAGCAGGGGGGCAGGGCCGTGTGACCGCACGTCATGCCATGCAGCCTCTCCCCCTCCCCGATGAGAATCAGGCCGGCATGTCTAAAGGACGGCCGGCCTGATTCCTGACCGGGATCCAAAACGGATCCTGATGCGTGATTCAGCGTGGCGGGCCTCTGGTCCCTGCACGTCTGAAATTACCCACACTGCCAGGGGGTCATTTTCTTCAAGCTAAAAAAATGGAGGGGAAAAACCTGGAATACAACTTATTTCTACATGGGTGGGAGGTGAATTTTACAGGAGGAGGCAATACACCCCTTCAGTTATGGGCCCTGCTCTGGACACATATTGCTCATGGTGATAATTTAAAAAGTAACCACTCAGCACCCTGGAAACATTGAGCAAGAAGTCTTCACCCTATTACCTTAATTTCCAAGAATCAATAACACATAGGATGTTAACGTACCAATGTCATTGGGGCAAGAGAGGGCACAGCTGTGGGCCTATGCAACTGACAAAGGTAAGATACATAGGAGAAATGTTTTTGCCTTTGTCCTTTTGTCACAACTATCTGACCTTTCTCTCTTTCCAACGTTGAGGGAGGAGATGAGAATTCTGAATGTATCTGGATACTGTCACCTTTCATAGCCCCAGAATTACTACATATTGATTTTAATTTTATTCTCGCCTTTTGTCTCTCTCAGCTGAAATAACTGCCTTCTTTCATAAACCTTTCATACAATGGCAGAACAGTGGGAAAGTCTGTTCATGAACGAATGGGATCCATTAACTCACATCAGGTGGACATCACCTAAGATTTGCCAAAGTCCCTTAAAGGACATTGCCAAAGTCAGATTTGATGAGCATGTAGTGACGTCTCTGTCTGCAAGGCAAACCACGTGCTGGGGCCCAGGGAATGAGTCTGAGCCTGTTATGCAAAGAAGTGGTTTTGAAACCATGGTCCTGGTAATAAATGTTGTGAATCTGGAGTAAGATATTGTTATTTGGAGCCGGATCATCCATGCAAAGTTGACTCCCTAAATGTAGCTTTCATCCTCTCTATACAGAAGAATGGGATAGGAGCCCTGTGGTACCTTTCTTCACTCTCCTTATATGATTGAAGATCCATATGAAGAAAAGGACTGGAGATGAGTTGGCAGGGACAGGAGAGAATGGACTGTGTTTGACGAATGCCCATTGACACCCCTCTCCGCAGTGACTGTGAAAGATGTATGAAATAATTAATGGGAGTGTATTAATTTTCCCCTGATTCCCCCTCCTATCTCCCAGAACCATAAGAGAAGCTGCAGCCAACTGGGCCTCTATTGATGTCCCAAATCCAACAAAACATACAACGTATTAACTTGAACATGGACCCATCAGCTCCAAAAGCTGTAGTCTTAAAAGAGGATGTCTATACATAGTACATTGCAATAACGTCTTCACAGGGTGGTTATATTTTGTCCTCAGGGTGGGGTGCTACTGAGCCACACTGCACCTCTGAGTATGGCCATGACTTGCTTTCCTTACATGCAATCCTTGTGGGCTGCTCTCCTTCAAGGAGCATGTTTTCCTACAACAGCACACAACCAGCCAGATTTCTAGGTGTCATGCCACATTTGTATTGAGATCCCATCAATGAATATTTTTAGAGATGTTGTAGCAGGGCGTGCTGTTCCTGAAGGGGTTAAAGTGCTCAGCTCGTCTGCTCCTGACCAATTTTATCTCCCAGCTGAAGGGAATTCCAGCTAGGGGTTGCCACAGCTCATGGTTTGACCCTGTGACTGCAATTTTGGCCTATGGGAGTCTCAGGGTGTTAACAAACTGGATGTCCAAGTCACTTGTGTCCCCGAAGAGATTCACCTCTGCCATCCGACTGAGGCACTTCTGGTGGCCCTGCCACTATCCTCTCACTGTCATCAGAACAATGATAAGGAAAAGCAGCAGGGAAGGTCCAGCCTCTGTTAATGACTGCCTTACTTCTGGCAGTGCACAAACGTCCAGAAAAGTTGCAATCTTGATCTCATCCCACTGTCTCACCTCATCTGGGGCTCCTGCTCTTCCATTCCACTTAACTCAGAACTGCAGCATGGTTTGCATTCCATCATGCATACCTAGAACCCCAGTGTGTGCATGTGCCGCCCTATGAGTGCATAGGCTGCCTCAGAGGATGTGTGACAGTTCTCTCTCTGTACATCAGGCCTCACCCAAATGTCAACAAAGGCCAGGCCACCCCCCCCCCCCCCAACTTCTCTGGGCCCTATGCCCTGGGTGGCCACAGCACCCACAGACAAAAGCTGAAGCCATTTGGCTTTCCCAGGCAAATAACCTGCAGCAATAGCTTTCTATGGTGTAATGACCCCTCATGCTCACTGCAAGCAAAAATTGTTGTTTCCCCAAAATAAAATACACGAGTAGCTTTTAACCAATGGGCAGCTCTGCTCTCACATACATTCCAAGCACAGAGACCATCCGCGCCTTGCAGATCCCCCACCTGCCCATTTCTTAACATTCAGAGTTTCCCCCCGAGACCAATTTTAAAATGCCATGCTTCCGTGGTGCTAACATCTGTAACATTTTTAGATGAGTTGGTGTCTCCATTGACTTGTTTGTGACAAAAATGTCTATGCAGTTTAATAGCCACCTAAATTGGCAGTGCCAGTGCAGCAGCACACACAGAGCTAGCATAAGCTTTGCAAAAACTTTTTCAACAAATAACCAGCCTGTAAATAGTAGCTGCCAATAGCTGCCAATAGCAGCTCACGTTCAGCGTGCAGCTGGTCCTGCAAGAACACAAGACCAATAGTGGCCAATAGCTGCTTACGTGCGGTGTGCAATGAATCCTAGCTAGGCATCCGCCCAGCTCTTTAAGCTGTTCAAAACATTTGGCGCATGATCTGCAGAGTTCACAGACACCAGAACTGCAGCCATGGAGGTGCATGCTGAAGTTCCTTGTGGTCATTATCGTGCTCCAGAATTTCCTTTCCCCTACTGAGCAGAACCTGCGAGGAATCCAGCAGACCCAAGCTTTCTGCCATTGGCAAAATGTGCTTTCAAGGCACAGAAAGGTTCTTGCTTGATCTCTGGCCAGGATAGTGGGTTACACCACACTGCGGAGGTGGCTCCTGTTTCAGCACCATGCACTTGCCTACCTCCAATGACAATGGACTGTGCTGAGGAGGATCGAGGCCATGCAAGGGCAGCTGATGCATGCAGAAAGGTACCTGTCAGGAGTCTTGGCTTTAAACACTGATACCATGCACAGGGTTATTCCCACCAAGAAGCTGGTCTGGGTGAAAGAGAAAAGCACAGACTGGTGGAGGAGAATGTGTTGTCCTTGTGGGGACAGGAGACACAGAGTGGGTCACAAACTTCAGGATGCCCCATCGCCTCATCCTGCAGATAACCAAGATCTTCAGGCCACAACTGGAGAAACACAGCACGCTGATGCGGTCACCTATCCTTGTGGAGAAACGTGTTGCCATCACCATCTGGAAGCTTGCCACTCCAGATTCCTGCTGCTTTGTCGCCCAGCAATTTGACGTTGGATTCTCCATGGTGGGCACTATACTAGTGGAGGTTTTCACAGCGATTGTGGAAGTGCTGCTGGATTTGGTGGTGAAGTTGGCTGACCCCATGGAAGTAATGAAGGGCTTTTGATGGGAGGGGTTCTGAACTGTATAGGGGCAATAGATGGAAGCCATATCACTATCATCTGTCCACACCATAGCAAGGATGACTACCTGAATCTCAAGGGGTTCTTCTCTATGGTCCTCCAGGCTATAGGGGACCACCATGCTGTGGATGTGCTGGCTGGGTGGTCTGGGAAGAACCACAACTCCTGCATCAGCTTTCAGTCCCCCTTCTTTGGCCTCATGCACACCTGAGATTTTGAACCCTCTACAGAAACATGCATTGGGAGGATGCTCATGAGGCCTCTTGTTCTCAGGCACCCTGCCTATACCCCCTGAAGCCCTGGATTATGAAGGGATACAGTGTTGTCCACACCCCATAACAAAGGTACTTTAATAGGCAGCTCAATACCAGCCACTATGTTGTGGAGAGTGCTTTTGGGATATTAAAGCATTGCTGGAGATCAATTGCAGCCAGAATTGATTTTAATCTAGAGACTTCTCCATTTCTAACTACTGCTGCCTGTGTTCTCCATAAAATCTGCAATACCAGTGGGGCCATGTTGGAGAACCCCTTCTTCCACACACCCCACCAGTTAGCTCCAGTGAACCAGTGCTCCTGTTCCAGGACCAGCTGAACTCAGTGGAACAACACATAGCCTGAGAGATCAGGATGCCTTCTGAACTGTTTCAGATTATCATTTTGTGTTATTAAAGTCTTTAAAAATATTTCCTGTGTCACTGTGATTTCCTCTGGTCCATCCAACTTCCCCCCGCCCTACCAGCACAAGGACAACATAGTTTCCGTCCTTGCCTGCCCCTCTTCCCTCTGGTGCTATTTCCTACAAGGTGGCCTTTCCGTGTGTTCCCTATTGGCATTTGTGGATTAACCGGCTGCGGACCTGAAACTCTGTGTTTCCGATTCGCATTCACATGCTAACCTAGGCTGGGAATGCCAATAGGAAGCACAGAGACACA
>QEPC01013938.1:1821045-1841524 GCA_003113815.1 Sphenodon punctatus
GGGAGCTGAGAGCCGGGAAGCGAGGCGCTGTGTAACTGACATGCGGACACCGACATTCTGACACGAGGATTTGTGCGGGTCATTTCAAATCCACTCTTGTAAAGGTAGGTTTTGGCCACTTGTCAATGCGCTTAAAAAACAAACACAAGGACCATTAAAGAAGCGCATAGAGTCTTTCACACTTCAAGGAAACATGCAGAGAAAAGAAAAAAGCGTCTGTCTGCTGTATGTGGGAATGTGCTCCAAGTTGTCTGAAGATTCAGATGAGTGTCTGTAGGTTAGACTGTACAAGTCTGGTAAGAATATATCTGCATAGAGGACCCCGGGCCTTCAAATAGGATTCTCGGGTTCCCTTCTCTTGAGGAACATTGCTCACTTAAGAGAATGCACCTTTTTCAAGAACATGAAAGCACTACAGAACATAAGAAATTTTTAAAGAAAAAACTAAGAAAAACGCTTCTGACTGATAATGCATCTTGTAACCAATAAATAATAATACAAATAATAAATTAATTTTTACAGCACTCCCCTGCCTTTAAATGGTAATCAAAGAGTTTTACACTCCTAAAAATAATTTTAAAACCAATATAAAATCAGTTTAAAACAAATTAAAAGGGGAAGGTAAAGAGGGAGAACAAATGACATTAAGGAGAACTGGCAGCATCTAGAGAGTAAACTTTTCAGGTGCTTTTTAAAGGTGAGGAGAGAGGAATTAAGATGGATATCCTGAGGGAGCGAGTTCCACACTGAGGGGCCCGCCACAGCAAAGGCCCAATCACCCGCCAACGTAAGCCCTGGTGTTGGGATCCCCAAAGTGGTTTCTGAGTTCATCCCCATCAGTGTGCGGTTCCAGGAGCAGATCTCGAATATGGCCAGGGCCTGGGGAGTATTTGGGGGGGAGGGGGGCGCTTGCCAGGGATAAGCCCTGGGAAATGTTCCCAGTAGGAGTCTGCATCCTGAAATGTGAAAGACAGGAAAAAGGCTGATATTGGCCATTTCATGCTTGGAAACAACAACAACAACAACAAAAATGGCTTTCATTAATCACTTTCTTGCCTCATCCTTCTGGTCAGCATATAGATTATATGTTTTATATTCAGCTATAGAAAGGCAGGGTAGTCCCAGGGCTGGGTTGCTAGCTGGAGAATAGGGTTCATTTACAGGATGCTGTTTTGACAGACAGCTGTAGATCCTCCCTCCCACCCCCCCTTTCCTGTTCACAGGCATTAAAACCTTAGGATACCTTGAGAGCTCCCTCAGTTCTCTTACTAGGGCAGACTAAATTATCAAGCTCTCTTTGCAAAACCAGCTCCTCCAATGCTGCCCATCCTAGTCACATAGGAATGTTAATACCTTGTTGATGTTGTTTTCTTTATGTGTTGCGATGGCCTGTGGCTAAGCAAATAAATAAATCTTGAGCTTGATCTCATATAGGAATGGATATTGATTTTCTTTATAACTTGAACACAATTAGTTTTATCTCAGATGCTTTACCAGCAGTGAATCCACAAACTCGTTAGCTATCAAATGATACCGCATGTGTATTTCTAAGACAATGCGTTGCGTTGGTATTAGTACACATTTTCATACCTTTAAGCTTGCTTGGCCTGTTTTTTGTTTTTGTTTTTGTTATATTTTTATTTACAGTTCTTTGTAAACTTCCCTGCAGGGCAACAGACATAACATAACATGGCCTCGCTCTGGAAAAATATGCTTTGAGATCCATTGAGGAAAGGTGCTATGCTGGACAGTGACTTTCCTCAAAAGATCTCAAAGCATTTTACATAGGAGATATCATCATCCCTGTTTTACAGGCAAGTACGCAGAGGCACGAAGCAGTGGCACAGCCTGCGCACAGTTGCACAGTGAGCTAGCAGCAGAGCTCGTGTGCAATATTTATTGAATCACCACTAGCCAGGTTATTATCAGGGCATAGATGGCCACCAAGAGAGTCCTGCTACCCATGGTTTCCCACGCCAGGGAATAGGAATTCTGCCACTCACCGAGAATTGGCAAACAGCTAAGGTGGCCAGATATGCAAATTTATACCGGACACTTATGAAAAATACAGGTTCCAGGGCTACATTGGCTCCAACTCAGCTGTGCAACCTGCATTTCTCATAAGTGTCCTGTAAAAATTTGCATATCTGGCCACCCTACAAACAAGCTACCGATGAGTCCTAGAGACTTTAAAAAGATTTGCTGTATGGTGACAGTTAAGAAATGACGGATGTAGATTAGGGCAGGATGCCCTCTGTCAATCACAGAGAGTGTCTCATTGGCAAGCAACTAAGAGGATTCAGGCAGGAAAAAATGACAGCAGCAGACACCTGATTGGTGTGATGGAGATTTAATTCAGTTTTTAGCCCTACTGCGAAGCAGGTGTATGAGACAATCCAACTGCAGAGACTCATTAAAAGAAAACTCCAGTGTAATATACAAGATCCTCTAATCGCTACATCTAATTATGAAGAGGAGTAAATCACCAAGAAAAAATTACATGTCAAATCTACGATAAACACATAATTGCCAATCAAACTGAGCGACGGCATCAATCTTTGCCGAGTAGTGATGCCGGGTAGAGCCGAGAAAGAAGAGATCATTTACATGGATAAAACAGAGGAGTTTTCAAAGTTGTTGTTGAGTTCTACTCATCTGAGTTAAAATTAATTGAAAGCACAGCATCAAGTTTAAAGTTTGGTTAAAACTTTTAAAAACAAACAAACAAACAAATAAATAAATAAATAAATAAATAAATAAAATCAAAATAAATCAAAGGTCCAAAGGAATGGTGGCAGAAGTGGAACCACAACTTTCTGTCAATTACCCTTTAGGCTGCTTTTAGACGAGCGGGGTCGCCATTGCGTGACCCGCTCGCGTGATATTTCAAAATCCCACAATGCAGGATTACACGAGAAGGCCGGCTTGGATCACGCGCATGAAAGGCGGTCACGCATTATTTGCCGACCGCGAATTAAATACCTCGATTGTGAGGTATTTAATTCATGGTCAGCAAATAATGCGCGACCGCNAGAAGTGGAACCACAACTTTCTGTCAATTACCCTTTAGGCTGCTTTTAGACGAGCGGGGTCGCCATTGCGTGACCCGCTCGCGTGATATTTCAAAATCCCACAATGCAGGATTACACGAGAAGGCCGGCTTGGATCACGCGCATGAAAGGCGGTCACGCATTATTTGCCGACCGCGAATTAAATACCTCGATTGTGAGGTATTTAATTCATGGTCAGCAAATAATGCGCGACCGCCTTTCATGCGCGTGATCCCCTCCGGCCTTCTCGTGTCTTCTCACGTTGTGGGATTCTGAAATATCGCACGACGGCGACCCACTTGTCTTGCCTACGTTTCAGTGATAAACATGCCAGAATGCAGGATCTGTGTGTATGCTCTGCTGTACCCCAGATTAATTTTTCTGACTTGTTTTTGAATTATACTCTCTTATCTTGCAAGCTCACCATTTATACCTGGCTGATTTCCCTGCATCTCCGTGACCAACCCCTTTGCATCAGATGACAGAGAACAAGGATCAGGAAGGTGCACATTTCACACAGCAGCACTCAGAATGTGGGTTTATGTTACTCCCTGTCAGGCCACAAAGACACTCACAGGCCTCAAACCCAGATCAATCAGGTTCTTGGGCAGTAGTAGCTTTGGCTAACCTGCCACAAGGCCACTCAAGCTAGACTGAAAACCAGCAATTAAAAGCACCATCCACTGTTTCTCAGCCACTTACCCTGCCTTCTTAGCCTCTGGATTAGCCAGCTCAGTCCTACTCCCTGAATCATGTACAGTCCCCACATAACTTCAAATGCAGCCCTGGGGCTCAGTTCTCCGCCATTATATTCAACAACAAAACTCTCATTGACTTTAATAACAGAGGACTGTCCTGATGATGTAAGTACAGCTCCTTTGATGACTGTGGAGTTGCACATGCTTTTGAATATACTTGACACTAACCTAGTGAATTTAGTGCTGGATTGACAGCTTTAGAGATTGAAATTTCCCCACTTGTGTTAGCTAAAGGGATGTCACTCAGGAAGGAGAAAGTATTACATTCTCTATAGTCTATCAGTTCCCAACCTTGCTACTGAAATTGTCAGCTAGTGTCACTTGGGAGGGCGTTTCTTGTGACGCGTGGCTACCGGTCGCCAACTTATTCCCACAAGTCACCAAACAGCCAGCAGATGGTAAAACTGTTTGAGTCACACTGACCTATGCTGCAGCAGAACGGATGGATGAGGCCTTTACAAACCATTACTACCCCCTGGGAACCCACCCTAGCCCTTGAAGAGAAAAAAAAGGAACGCATGGATTTAAAATCTGGGATTTTGGAGTGATCCTTTCTCATGAACTAAATTTCATCCTGAAACAATCATGTGAGCAGTCTGGTGTCAGTGAGTTTTAAAATGAACTGTTGCCCTTACTAGTTGTTCCCCTATATGAGTTTTGTCATTCAGAAGTGAATTAATCAGCCATTTCAATCCACTTGGGCTATTTAAATTTATTTATTTTTATTTAAAATTTATATCCCGCCCCTCCTGCCCACAGGAGGCGGCTTGGGGCGGCGAACAACATTCATTAAAACAATATAAAAAAATTTAAACAATTTAAAAATACAATATGTGGGGAAAGCCCCCAAAAGGCAGAGTTCCTGGCTCCTGCCTTTTGAACTGAGAAATCAGTGCATGCGTTGCACCCATCGGCAAGCCACTCTAGCTGTATAAAAATGCTATTAGGTTTCTGAATGTTACTGACCCCTCTTGCAGGCAGCTAGTACCAGTTTTATTACACAGACTTCCCACCTCCCCAGATTCTTATTGAATTTGTTCTTTTTTATATAAAGGAGGAGGTGAAAGAGTCCAGAAGTGCATTAAGGTGTTTTATGGCATTATGGCTGGGAGGTAATTTGTGAATTTATTGGATTTCAGTGGTTGGGTTGTACACATGTTTTATTTTTAAATTAGATGAGGTTATCTAGCACTCCTCTGTGAACAGTTTAGTCATTGTTAAAAGCATTGATTCACTACAAGTCCAAAGAGGTTGTACATTGTGGCTGATCTGCTAGGCTGAGATTAGCTTGAGATCTATAGATTTCCCATGTCTTTGGGGAATTCGCTTAACGGTTTGTTAGCGATTAGTAACGGTATTTGATTAATCACTAATGATATCTTTTGCACGTCCCCCTCCCCCTAGCCCTCTTCTTCATTACTGAGAGGGCTTGTGAGCCTGGCTGGCTGTTGCTTACAAGTTCAACAAGACTTCCCTAGCATACACACCGCAAGTAGCCCAAGAGAATGGGTACAAAATTAAATCACCATCTCCTCTCCCACCTTAGCTCAATGTACTCTCCTCTGAGGCTGCATTCACACAAGACTTTTCTCTTGATTATGCTCTTTGTTGCAGGAGTTTGCATCCCTACATTTTAATTGTTCCCATGTTCCTCTCCCCCTACTGACAAGGCAACTAATAAGTGTCCTTATTATGCATTTATTTTTCTTATCATCAATGCATTTTCTCCACCAGGCAGGCAGTGGGGATTCATCCCTACGGGGGAAATCACCTCTTTTACCCTCCTGCAGCAATTAAGGCTGGCTGATAGGCAGATTAATCACTTCACATGATATAGGAAATATGGAAGATAGACTTAGCAAAAATGTCAAAACTTACTTTTCCGGCTTAACTTTTGGGATGTGACCCATTCACAAATATGGCATGGGTGAGGTTTCCCTCCACGCTATACATCTTGTGCAAATGTAGTCAGAGACAAGGGGTGCTTTCCCACATGTGCCCGATTTGCAAATCTCTGGGAGGCAAATTAGCCATGGGGTTTTGTAATGGGAAAATGTTAACTGAGCATTTTTGATGGCAATCCTGCTGGGGATTGGTGCAAAGCCAGTAAATCCGACCTCACGTTCCCTTCAGGATTGCCACCAAAACCGTGCAGGTTAACATTTCCACATTACAAACCCTGTGCCTGATTTGTCTCCTGGATATTTTCCCGGAGGCAAATTGGATGCATTTTTCAATGTGGGAAAGCGTCCTTATTTCCTTCTAAATTTTACCTGTGTTTAAAAACCTGTTTGCTAGTTATTGAAATAACTTTGGACAAATGATGCTTAACAATGGTTTCCTTCTATTTGCTGATCATACCAATGGCTTCATATGAGAGCTTATTTATTTATTTAAATGTTTATCCTGCCCATCAGTAAAATCATTTAAAACCCCACACCAAACTCAATCCCTATCTGCCAAGTGCCTGGCCAAATAAAAAAGTCTTACATTTCTTCTAGACGATGAGTGGGCTTGGACTCAGACAAACTGTCAGAAAATGGGGTTTCCAGAATTGCGGGGAATCTACCAAGGATACTTTTGTGTGCGTTTGCTGTGCAAACATGATGGGCCGATGGCATGTGTAAGAGGGAGCTCTCGGCTGACCTCAGAGTTCGGGATGGGACAGGGAGGATGTGGTTTTTCAGGTATGAAGGGCTCAGGCCTTTACGTGACTGGGCCTTTCGGCATGGGCCATACAGGACAAATGTCTTTGTGGTATTCCCCCCTCATCCCCAATGAGCTATGTGGTACATCTTTAAGAGTCAGGAACTCATACATTCTAAGCGTGCCTGCTGTGTGATCTTGGGCAAGTTAACTTCTCTACCTCCATTTCCCTATCTGTAATATGGGGATAAGAACATAAAAGCTGCTGTGCTGCTCTATCAAGCCCATCCTCCTGTCGGTGGCCCCAATCCCATGCTCTGCGGATCCTGTGCAGAGCTGTGTGCGTGCGGCACCGCACGGTCCCCACGCGCATCCAGATTGCCAGCACATTGTGCTGCCCGCAAACCATGAGCATGCGTGTGCACGCAGCTTGCATGCGGGGATCCGCAGAGCATGGAAGTGCGGTCTCTGACAGTAGCCAACAACAGATGGCGGATTGCTGAAGAACAGATTCAGAATTCTGAAGAAATGAAAAAACCAACGGATGTGTATTGTATGATCCAGTCATATGCAGCTAAAAGCCATTGCTTGATCTCATGCTGTACATTTGCATTCTGAGACAAATGATGAGGGAATGCTTTGCGTGCTGTATCTAATCAATCTATCAGTCTATTGGAGGGGCATTTGACCTCTTTATATGATTAATGCAACATATAAATACCTAACACATTATGCAGCTCAGGGACGTAGCTACCATGGAGCAAGGTGTCTCAGTTGAGCCCAGGCCCCAGACTCTGAGTGGAGACTTTGCAAGTGGCCTGCACACTTCTAGGACATTTTCCGATGAGAAGGGCATGGGGCGGGGCCAGTATTCCACGCTTGCCCACTCTGAAAATGTCCTAGCAGTGCTCAGGCTCCTTGCAAAGGACCCTGCCAAGAAGGAAGTTTTCAGAGTGGGCAGGGGTGTCATGCTGGTCCCAGCCACTGTTAACATTTCCTTCCTAGTGGGGTTGTTGCCACTCTGGGTGAAGCCACATGAGAGAGAGTGGGAAGGCTACCATGCCTTGGGTAGCCTTATCCCACTCTGGGCTGCCGGGTCACACAATACAGTGCATTTGGGTTGTGTGGCCTGGCAGGCACCCGCCACATGTTTCCCCCACCCTGGAGTGGGGGGAGCAGCTGGCTGTTATGCAACGTGTCCTCAGAAAAATTCCAAGGACGCGTTGTGGAGCAGCCTTACCCAACATAGGGCTGGAAGCTGGAGTGACACTGCTTTTATGGATAAGCCCTCGCCCTGGGGACCCCTCCCCCTTGTCTTTAGGGGGTCGGGGCATAATTGGGACATGAGCCTGGGGTCACCACAACCTTGCTACACCACTGATGCAACTAGCTAGTATTCAGAATCCTTTCAAGGTACATAGTGCTGTACAGATGGAGGAATTCAGCAACAAAAGGGGAACAGAACCTAAGAGCCCTGCAGCACAGTCCACTGCCTGAGTCCTTAGACCTGCATTTTCTTTGCCTCTATTATGGAAACATAAGCACTTGCTTCACTCAAGGATGTTCATGCCCTAATATTCGTTGAATGAAACAGAAACTCTTAACCCTCATACAGTGTTGGACCCAGGGAAGATGGGCTCCAGGTGAAACTGTGGAATGGGCCCCCTGCTAATGCATAACGGTTTGATAGACAAACACTGGGTGTCTTTAGACAGACGTAGGGGTGCTCAAACCCAGAGCAAAACCAGGGGTGCACCTCCACATCTGCCCACCTTCAGCAGCGTCTACGTCTATTTTAAACTGACGCAGCACTGCTGCAACCCACGGTCCGCCCACATAGTGCCCCCTTCCTCACACCAGAGAGCTGTGGGCAGATCGGCTGCCACTCTAGACTGGTGCCTGCAGCGCGATGGTGTTGCCCAGGGCAACCTCCAGCCTGGAGTGGAGATGCAGCAGCTGTCAGCTGAGTAGATGGGCCTCTGGCTAGTGCTCCGGGTTTGGGCAGCCCGCTTCACTGATGGTACTCTACTAGTGGGGCAGGAGCTGAGTAGGTGGTGCCTGCTCCATCTGTGCTCCGCCTGCACATCTGGTGGCGTGGTCTGCCCTTACATGGATGGCCTGCCCAGGTGTGTGGTAGAGCAAAGCCGTGAGTGCTGTCCGTGTAAAAGCTCCCACTGATTTACCCATTAGACGAAGGAGACTGTTGCTATCATTTATTTTTTGATGTTCAGTTAAACATACCATCCATCTTCAGGTGCAGGGCCTCCCTAGATTACAGGCCCTGTGATCCCCGATGTTACGCCTTTATTGTTAGTTTTAGATTATGCATGGGCCCCATGTGTTGGAGGACACATTCCGATTCTCACAGGGGCAGTCAATGCCCACGTTCAAGGCTCTGCAGGCCCGTATTTTACACCAGTGCTTCTTACGCTCATGTTGTTATTCCAAGTTTATTCAATGAAATGAGGGCCTAGCATAACACATGGGGCCCTGTGCATGTCTCACAGTCTGCACTTGCCTAGCTCTAAGGCCCCCGTGATCTTTGTATGAAGCTGAAACTTTATTTCCCCCAAACCTTCCAAGACATAGGCCCTTTTTACACAGGCCACAGCACAGGGTTGGGCAGGATCGGTGTGTGCACTGTGGTCCGTGTGCAGTACCTGGGGGGAGGCTGTAAATGGACGCACACCCATCTACACCCTTCCATCAACACGCACGGAGCAACCGCCGTTTTTGCCGGTTGCTCCTTGTGTGGGGAATGGGTGGAGGTGGGTGTAGATGGGTGTGTGCAGGAGAGTGCAGCACACACACACATGCACACCCACCATGGGATTTACAAGGGCAGCACCCATGCATGAACACCCGGATTTCTGGGTGTTCACTGGGTGCCACCCATGTAAAAAGGGCTATAGGTCTTTTTATACAGTTGCAATTAACACCATGGTTGGTATGTGCAGTATTTTACAGACAAATGAAAGACACAATCCAGGCTCCAAGGACTAGATAAAACCACATGTCTGACATTGCTTCTTTGCAACAAATTGATAATAATAGAGTAATGAAGACCCCACACTTTTACACTCCGCCCGTGCACCCTGAGACTCAAGGGTACTTGCTCATTCCTGCACATGAAGAATGAATTTGAGTCCACGCAGCTCAGAACTCCACATGACTAGAGGCTCATCTGATCAGATGTTTTAGTTTAAAAAAGGAAAGTCATTTATTTCCATTAGAAAACTGTCAAGAGAACAACACTTTTTTTATGAGCGAAGAGATCTTGATGTTAACTCTTTGCCTGCCTGGTGTCTTCCAGACAAGTGAGAAGATTACGACACATCCATCTGCATCTTGGTTTCTATAGCTTCAAAAGGCTCAGAACTGCTCTCCAGCCCCACTGAGGAATGAAAAGCAGCCGTGATTAGTGGATTTAAGCATGGATCTGGGAGTAAGAAAATAAATAGATCAGCAGGAATGTCCCATCCTCTGACTCCGAATAATAATAATAATAATAATAATAATTTTTGATCTTTATTGAACCCTGACCCCGCCCCCCGCCAAATGGTGCCCAGCATTTCACAGCATAAAAATACAATAAAATATAACATCCATTTAAACTATAAATCTGTAGAAAAAACCATTTAAAAGGGGACAGTAACAGAGGAGGAAAAAACACATTAAGGGGAAACCAGCAGTGGATCCAAAAGCACCTGGAGGATAATTAAATACGGCTTCAGGTGCTTTTTAAAAGGTGAGGAAGGAGGAACTGAGACCAACATCTGGAGGGAGAGAGTTCCACACTGAGGGCCCACCACAGGAAAGACCCGATCACCCGCTGACTTAAAATGTGACAACAGGTTCCCCAAACAGTGGGTGGTTTCTGAGCGCAGGTAACGCTCATTGTGAGGCTCCAGGAGCAGGTTTTTAATATAGCCAGGTCCTATACCATTGAAGGCCCAGAAAACCAGCAGCTCAATCTTAAATTCAGTCCCGTCACTGTACAGGCAGCCAATGCAGAGAATGCAGGCCCTGTGTTTTAACTTGTCCCTTACCCCCATATCCAGCTACACTGGTTGTCATGAGACTCTCTGAGCTTATTTGTAAAAAGAAATGCCTTCTCATGCTTCATTACCTTGTAGAGGAAGGCCGTATGGGGATAAGAGAAGGTCCATGCAAGTGGGAAGCAGAGTGAATGGAAGTGAAATTCAAACTTATGACCAGTTCATGAAGCATCCCCAAAAGCTGCAGCAGTTGGTGTGCGAGGGGTAAGAGTGCGGGAGGGGCAGGGTATCAAATTTGTTTAATAAATAAAATAAATAAATAAATAAATATTTACACACGCACACTTTATCCCTTACTGGTGCCCACCGTGTCACATATATTTCTGCAATCCCTCCTCAAAGTGAAGTGTGCTCCGTTCTCCTCAACTTTCCTGAAGGGAATACATGCTTATACCTCTCCTTCTCATTATGCCTAAGTTGTGGCAAAGGGTTTAGCCAAACACAGTGGTATCTGCACGCCACCCCCTCAGAAATTCAGGGGGCTATTCTTCCCTGCCAAAGAACTGGGGTGGGTGGGTGTCAGTTCCTTCAGATTACACCCACCTTTTGGAACTCAAGAACTCCTGAGGACAGAGCCATTTTGGAAGGGGCATAGCCAGGTTGGAATGGTTCCTGGTGCAGACGATGGAATACCACCCCACAATCCACTCCCAGCACCAAGGGATGCATGCCCCCCCCCAAATTTTGTAGGCTGCTGCCCCACCTGTCCCTATTACCTACCCTACACCCTTGCCACCCCTCACTCTTCTGTTTCAGTTTGCCCCTCTGTACAAAAAAGGACACTTGCTATCTACTTTCCAGAGATGTCACAAAGATTCATTAGTTACTGTATAGTTCAGTGGAAATGGAGAGTTATTATTAGTATCATCCTAACAAAACTATTGGGCTGAGAATTCTTCATTATAAACAGAAATCTAAACAAAGCTCACATTCTGGAAGATTTGGCTGCGGGGCTTCATTTTTGTATATAAATAAAAAGATGTTATAATGGCTCAAGTCTCCTTCAGAATTCCTGCCCTTGATCTTGGAAGCATGGGGTGGGGGATAATTCAGAGGGGTCAGTGGAGTCATGCTGAGTGGTCCCATTACCTTGCTCCTACCTCTACTTTGCCAGCCCTTGATCAAGACTTACTGTAGCAGCAGGGCGTCCTTCCTCTCTTGAGGGCCCATGAGTATTCTGGGGAATCTAGCTCAATGGCCCTGCCACACTGAAAGTCACTGTCTCTTTGGTTAAAGCCCAGTCCTGTTCTTGTGGTAAGTACTTAGGCGCATAGGCCACCTTTAAATCTGGCCAAGTCTGAGCAAGTCTGGCTTCCAACCACCCTTTTTAACCAGCCTGCTTCACCAAGAGTATATCCAAGCAAGTCATACCTGTGTGGGCACCAAGCCCTTGTCCACATAGGACTTATTTTACATGAGATGGACCTACGCATGCCCAAGCAGGTCCACTGAATGGGCATGGGTGGGTACCGCTCATGTAACCATCATGGTGGTTGGGCATGCGTGCACGCTCCCACGACCCACCCATCTCCGCCCACCTCCACCCATGCATGGAGCAATTGGACAAAATAGCAGTTGCTCTGTGTGTGGAGGTGGGTGGAGATGGGTATGCATCTCTGTAAGCATGCAGCAACGCACCATCCCTGCACACGCGCATTCCCCACCCCCCCCACAGCCGCAGCCCATTTTTAAAGGGCCAGAGTCTACAAAAGCCCCTTCTGTGTAATATAAGGACAGTCCCCACCTGCAACTTCTAAGAAGGTGGCCTTGTCTCCTAGCAATGTCTGTCTCCTGGCTTGTCCTACAGTCATGGGTTGTTTGTCTGGGGTAGCAAAAAGTAGCCAATAGCAACTCTCCCCGAATCAGGCTTCTGTTCCCAGCTTCTCTGGAGAGCCCAGTCCTAGAGTGCCTCACTCTGCGGACTTCCCGCCGGATGGAGAGCTCAGCTCTTAAGTACCCATAGATCCCTTGGGTTCCCGGAGTCAATTGGTGCTAGACACTATCCCTCTTTTATGCTTGTACCTGCACATTTTAGCACTGGCTTAGAGCCATAAATGTCTGTTGTTACATGCACCTGCTCTTTTCCTGCGGCTTCTGGTGCAACTACAGACTCTGGCCCTTTTTACATGGACAGAGGGGAGGGGGGAGGGGGGTTTAGCCGCGGTGGGTGGAGCTCTGGTATTTACACGGACACACACCCACCTCCACCCACAGAGTCGCCTCTGGTTTTCCGGAGGGCTCCATGGGTGGAGGTGGGTGGAGGTGGGTATTGAGTGGGAGTGCACATGCACCCCCATCCATCCCGCTCAGTGTTCACACGGGTGAACACCGAGTGGACACCAATCCCCCCATTCACCGCTGGCTGTATACACGGATGCCCCTCCCGCACACCTGCCTGAACACCGAGCAAGTGGGGGGGGAGGGGAGGGCATCCATGTAAAAACAGCCTTACTGTGACTGGGGATGGAGGCTGTGGCTGTGACTGTGACTGGAAATGCTGCTGCCATTGGTCAGCTGTTCAGTGACAAAACACTCAGTGTTGATGAGTGATAGTTCAGCGAGAGCTCTGCTGTTACCATTTCTCAGCTGCTATGCAACAAGAGTGTTTTACCACCAATCAGCTGATGGGTAGCACTCCAGCAGCAGCAGCATCCCTTTTCTCCCATCAGACTTTATCTAGATCTCCTCAGGGACTGGAAGAGGGGCTATGCATGTACACTGACATGAGCAGAGTTGCCAGGGCTAAGTGCAGATAGGGTTATAGAGGTGTGCACCAGGGACCCATGTCATTATTCTTTTTCATTTTTGTTATTTAAATTTTTCGATTTCATTTTCATAAATATCAAAATTTTGTATTTGTTTTTGCTTTCATTTTCAATCTCCATTTGTTTAAATGGAAAACACATTTATGGCTGTAACATTTTCGTTTTTCATTATATGTGGATGAATCTTGAAAAGGTTGTACCTCCAATGAAAGGCATTACGTGTACCAAATGTCAGAAAGATTGGATAAAGGAATCCAATTTTATAAGCAGTTGGATTATGTTATTTTGCAAAAATATGCATATACATTTCTGGATTTAACTTCTTTGTCTTCCATCTAATGCAGATGAAACCTTGCATGCTTATACCCCTCCCCAAGTTTACTACCTATGCAAACTTTCAGAAGGATTAAATAAAGGGTCCTGGTGGTATAAGCAATTAACTTATAAATGTATGTCTGACTAACATCTTTGTAGTCCAACCAGTCTACATGAAATTTGGTAGAACTGTATCTCATACCTTCAGGATCATCTCTGCCAAATATCAGAAAGATGTGATAAAGGGTTCCAATTTTATATGCCTGCACAGCATATGCAGAGAATGAGCCTATGCCAGGGATTCTCTCACGTGTCACTGTGGTATAAGATCTATTTGTGATGCCAAATAGCCAGCAGAAATATCAACCAAATATCCTCATTTGATGCTATGACCACCCCAACTTCTCTCCCACACTTGTTACTGGGAAGTTGTAAGCATCTGTTTAGGAAAGAGCCAGTAGAGATTCTCTTATGTCCTCTGTCTCAGTGCTGCAGGATGTGATTGTGATGATAATTGGCCATCCTGGATGTGTAAACCATGTCTTCTGATTGCTGGGATGCTATCTCCAAAGTTCCAGTTACATGGACAGGAGCCATTTTCATTTTCATTATCATAATAATGAAAACGAGTTGCACACCCCTACAAATTAAGCTCTGCTTGGCTGACTCTTAAATTTTATGGGCCAGTGGATAGGAGCCCGCAGTTTCTTTCCCTGTGGACCCAGCAAGTTGCATAGCCCCCTATTGCCATAACATCCCGCACATTCTTTATTGTACTTAGTCCTCATCAATGAGGTTGGCTAGTATCATTGGTTGCAATCCCATAATGTGCGGCACTTGTGTCGACAATCTGGATGTGTACAGAGCCTGCGCAGCTGCACGTGGACACAGGTTCACGTGGGATCTCCAGAGCCTATTCCTATTTTACAGATGGAAATATAAGGCACAGACACAGACTAGGTGACTTGTCCAAGCAAGGGTGCCAGCAGAATTATGTGTCAGAGGGTGGGAGGGCCACTTCATCCCACCTTTCTCTGACATGGCCACGCCCTTTCCTGAGCATTGTGTGACATCATGATGCTCAGGGAGAGGTGGGGTCATGTCGGAAGCGGTCACAGACAAAGGCAGTCACTGCCCCTTTCTGGCATGACCATGTGCCTTTCCTGAATGTCATGACATCACAATGCTTGGAAGGGGCCAGGCCACCAATGCAAGGTATTCTCTTGTGCCTCTCCTAGTGTTCTTATGTGGCAGGGATGGGCTCACTGGGGTCAGTCTTTTCAGGATTAGCCCCACCCAGGCAGTCTCAATCTTGGGGAGTCAGCTCACAGCCTTTAGTCACTCCCCCTACACCGTTTCTAAATCAGGATACAGTCTCTCAGCCAGGCATCACCCTTTGGCTTCTACTCACGGTCTGGTTTCTGAATCAGGCACACTCTAGGCATCTTTACACATAACGAAGATTGGGTGTCAAAACCCCTAAGCGTGTGTTTGGCCTTTGCTTTTAAGCACCCTAACAATCCCAACACCAGTTCATCACAGTTGAACTTGCAACGTGAACATGGTTGCATCGTGAAGACTATTCGCGTGTTCCAGCTGAACACATGGCCAACGTTGCACATGGCTGTCTTGTGATGTTGCGTGGCATGTTTACGGATACAACACAGGGAACGAGGTAGCAGCACTGAATGATGGGATAGCATCCAGGAAACACTTGGAGGCTGTGCCTACGTGCCGAGATCAGATGGTGAACAAAACACTGATTCGTCCCAAGATGGGCTGTACATCTAAGTAGCACCACATGATAAACATGGGGCCAAGGCAGTGTTCATGTCAAGGTTAGAACACACATTCAGACACAAAGACACCCTCTCTCTGCACCCAGGTATACTCTTGGCTCAGGCACAATCCCCTGAGCCTAGCCAAGCCTTCTTAACTCAGGCTGTCCTCTCTGGGCTTGACTTGATCTAGAGGCAGAGCTCCCTCTCAGCTCTTGCCCCTTCTGTCTCTCCCTTTCTGAGCTCTGGGTCAGCTTTATACTCCGGGCTGGCTCCTGCTGTGCCCACTCACGAAGCTGCTTCTGCTTCAGCACTCTCCACTGCTTCTGGCAACACCTGCAGCCCTCTGGCATTGTCACCAGGCTAGTGCTAGCTCTCCCAGAGGGGCAGCAATTCACAGGGACTCTGCCCTGTCACACTATGTCACCTAGGATTCACTGGAAGTTGAATACCCACTCTGCCAAGTCCCAGGCTAGCACTTTACCAAAGGACCAGCCTTCCTCCCAAGACATCTGAGCAGGAGAGTGGAGAGATGGAAAATGAAATTTGCAAATGAAGATGGCGAGAGGAGAGGGTGTGGTGCCCTCTGACACCTGGACAGAGAAAAACACATGTCCAATGAACTCACTCCAAACACCAGACTGTTTTTCATCCAGGAGTAGGGATGAAATCCTCAGACCACTTTCTCACTTGCATTAATACACACCCATCAGCGCTGCAGGAAAGTCCAGGACTCAAAAGACGTGCAGCTTCTGTCTTGTGAGAAGGGCAGAAATGCAGATCTTTGCCTGAAAGCATTGCGTGTCCAGCAGGGGTACTCTGCTGGATGCGCATGTTTGCTGGCAAAGATCCAAGAAAGCACCCTGTACAGCCCCACTGATTTAAAAAAAACAAAAAAACACAGGTTCGGGTCTTTTGGTCTCATTAAGTAGAAATACCTCTGGTAGCTACAAGAAACGGATTTTGCTGCAGAAATAGTATGATTTTCCTTCAGTCAACTTACAGACAGTATAAACTTGCAAAAAACATTTTTCACCTGGAGAGTATTTAAAATACTGCAGGATCAGTAATAAATAACCTGCTCGGCATTCTTTTTGTGAACGTACATGAATTTTAGCCTGAGGGCCAGAAGGCATGGGATCTATTTCTGGCTGAGAATATGAAACTGGACACTTGCTTGAACTCTGGACAGTGCTCATTGGGCTCAAAGATTGGAGCTATGAAAGATTCAAGAGACCAAGGAGACAATTTTGACCCATCCCATACTTGGCCCGGCACAGATTGTCTAGGAAGAAAACACAAGGGTGGATTCCTCCTGTTGCATCACAGACAGAGTTTGTCCAATCTGTTATTGGAAACACCCATGAAAGGGGATTTCACA
The DNA here is from genome assembly GCA_003113815.1 of Sphenodon punctatus. Classification (NCBI taxonomy): domain Eukaryota; kingdom Metazoa; phylum Chordata; class Lepidosauria; order Sphenodontia; family Sphenodontidae; genus Sphenodon; species Sphenodon punctatus. The sequence continues at coordinate 1,837,797 of QEPC01013938.1, forward strand.
GCCTCTCCAGGCAACTTATTCTGCTGCCCAACTCTCTCTCCCGGGTGGCGACGATGGGGAGGGCGTTCTTGGTGGCCGCTCCTAGGCTGTGGAATTCCCTCCGGATGAAGGCGCATCTAGCCCTGGACCTCCCTTCTTTCGGAAGACAATGTAAGACCTGGTTGTTCCGCCAGGACTTTGGGGAGGGAGACGGGGAGGGGAGTTGGGTTGGAGGGCGGAGGAGTTTAATTCTGCCCTTTTAAATGCATTTTATTGATTTATTGAGTTTTAATAAGTTTTAATTTTTATAATTGTTTTAATCTATTGATGTTGTGAGCTGCCCTGAGCTGCCATTGTGAGCAGGAGGGTGTGGGATATAAGTGTACAGAAATAAATAAATAAATAAATACAGTGAGGACCAGTCACCATGGTCCTACACTGTTCTAGCCCCAGTGTAACTATATGTGCATCCATCCCCTTGCATCTTCCCATGTAGGAAGCAATACCAGTGTCACAGACAGGAGGGGCATATTATAGAAGTGGGCAAACTGTTGCTCTAGAGCCACATGTGGTTATTTGGCCCCATTGTCCTAAAGGATGCGGCTCTTGGGATTAGGGAGCTTGGCCCACCCCTGGCATATTGCAAGTGAAAAAGCAGGCATGGTACTCTTTTTAGCAGAGATTACTGGCTGCAGAACCATCCATAGCAGCCTGAGACTGGTTGCCCTAAACTAGAGTACCTTTGTAATGCAACACAGGGATGTAACATTGAATAGACATTAAGGGTAGGTAGGTCCAAAAACACTATCGTGTTCCCTGCAGGGAAAGAACCTGTATCAGCAAGAAATGGATTAGTGACAGCAGGATGTGCCCCCTCTAATTTCTATGAGTCTCTGTACCTCAGTTTCCCTGTTTGTTAAATGTGGATGATGCTCAGCTTCACCAAAGGGGGGAAGGTGGCAGCACTTAATTTTATGGTTAAGTGTAATTAAGGTCCCTTGAGAGGAAGGAGCTACGGATGGGAAGATGCCATTACTTCTTACATCTCAAACCACAAATCAAACTCACCCAGTGGGTCAGGATGGGTCATTACAGGACCTTGCAGGAAAAAAACAATGTTTCTTTTTTACATTAAATAGTCTGAGCCGATACTAATTGGCAACATGTTCCGTACCATGAGCACGAAACCAAATAGCAAGCTGGGGAGCTAGCGAAGCCTGAAAGAGCTACATTTGTTTATATGCAAATGAGAGATTTGTCTGCAGAAACATGAATCAATGACAGGGTGTGTGTTCAGGGTGTTGGGACTGTACTGCCCCGTGCCATAGGAAGTGAACGGGGACACTCACTCCACTCTCCCTCCCTCTCTTGGAGAGTTCCTGCTAAATACAGCATCACTTACTGCAAATTGTTCTCATCAATAATCAAGACGGGAGAGGCAAAACAGTGTGACAGAGTGCAGAGACCCAGGGCTCCTGTAGTAAAAACAGCTCCAAAAGATTTTTGTCCTCTCAAGAGCATGACATCAAAGCTATTCCCTCTAAAGATGGGCCAAACTAATCGTTCTGCGTCGGTGGGAGACTCAAGGGGCAGGTGTTGCCCTTCACAGCAATTCTGGCACATAAGTCCCTCCAGCAGCTTCTAGGCAGGTGGGAAACTCAGGGCAGGCAGAGAGAAAAAGGAGGAATTAGAGCTATTACTCTGTACAATCACTCACCTGTGAAGCAAGAGACGTAGGGCGCGAGAGAGTGTGAACGTGTGGGGAAACACGCAACCGGAGCATGGTGGCACATAGACAGGAGATGGAAATTCAAAGACTGCTATGCAGAAGGGACCACAGCTATGAATTTGACAGGGACCAGAAATAGCACAGCATCCTGACAGGTTCACAGAGCTGGGGAGTGGTGGTAGGGAGTCGTGCGGAATATAAGTCAGTGGCTTCGTGCGTGTGCGGTGCTCCTTGTCTGTATTATCTAGGTGTTGAAAGGAGGTGCGTCTTCCAGCCCAATGAAAAATTAGTCAATGGGTGTATTCATCTTTCAAGGGAGTGAGGAGACAATCGGGAGGGAACTATTTCCAAGAGTGCCAGGATTAATGACTCGGAGTGCTGTCCAAACAAGCTGGTACTGATACCGAGGCTATCTACAGGCAGCCAAACGCTCCAGGACCAGACGCAGAGCACTATCTCCTCCTTGCAGGCTGATGATGGCATAGTGGAGCTTACTAAAGATAGAACCTATTTTTAGGTAACTTGTTGCAATCATAAAATGCTGGGGCAGGGGGCTCAAATACAATAATGGTGGGTTGCAGTAGAACAGCCTAGATGGACAGGCAGACCCACTTACCTGCCCGGCTTAGCACGTACAGCATTGTGCATCTTCAAAACACTCTCTAAGCATTAATCAATGAAATCTCACACTGCCTCTATGACATAGGCTAGAGAAGAGTTATTTTCCCCACTGTGCAGATTTTCAGTATTGTGTATGTGGACAAAGGCCTCACCAAAATAGGCCATCAACATCAATTGAACCCAGGACCTTTGGACTGGGGCATAGTTAGCTCATCTCAGCTAACAGAGAAACTCAATACCTGAATAAACTGTACTGAACTGAACAGAGAAACTCCTTTAACTGGTAGCAGCAGTAAGCTTTTATTCTGTGCTGGCTACAGCTGAAACAAGATTTCGCAAAACTTGGAAATCTAATCGAAATCCTGGTTCCCGATACCATCTCATTCGATTTGAGAACCTCTCAGTACTCGGTAATGTCTTGATCGACATTTCATTTCTTGATTTACCAACTTTCCACTTACTGGAATCCTGTTGTTTACCGCTTTGCCATCCATTACAAATCTTGAGAGGTAATACCGACGCAATACCACATTTCTTGCCCTCCATTTTCCCTTGTACTTCCTTGTCACTCATTGGCTGGTACATAAATTCCTTTACTAATCTGCAGTCCAGCTGCAGGTTGGTCAAAGCAAAGAGAACAAAACAGAACAACAATTCTGACTGGAGGCACTGAAGTGGAGGTTAAGGTGCACTGGGGGAGGTTAAGGGATGGATATGTGTTCAGTGATTGGCTCAGAAATGAGGAAACAACAAACCTGGAAGTAAAATAGTATCCTCAGCAATGTAGTAAGCAGTAAATGAACTGTACATGGTAAACAGTAAGTGGAAAGACTGTAACCTGACTAGTAACTCACGGTATTGCAAGAACTGAGAAACTGCATCAGTATTGCATAACAGGAAATCAATCCCGGTTTCCAATATGGTGAAATTTCTCGCAAACAGCAATTTAGCTGCTTCCATCAGCCCCTAGTGTTAACCTAGGCACTACAGAAGGTTAATATGATACATACTTTGCTAGTTCATAACACAGGAGCTAGGGCTGCCACTTCTCATGGTTTGACCCCCAAGACTTTTTGGCCTATGGCAGTTTCAGGGTCAAACAATAAGACGGGGCAACCCTAACAGGATTATGAGCTCAAGAGTAATTACTGCAACTGGACAGACTATCAGGGACTCCATCAGGACTGAGGAACCAGTGGTCAAGGGTTGGAGCTGGGTCTAAAGCCAAAGGTTGGAGAGGCCAACGGCCAGGGCCAAATCTTTTATTTATATTTATTTGTTACATTTATTAGCTGCCCCCTCATGCCCATGGCATCTCGGGGTGGCTCACAACATAAAAGCAACAATTTAAAATGACAATTTAGCACAAAAAATATAAAACATCTAAAATGAAATCTAC
>QEPC01013938.1:1842871-1852981 GCA_003113815.1 Sphenodon punctatus
TGGTCCACTGTATCAAAAGCGGCCGAGAGAGCTAGCAGAACCAGAATTGTTGAATGTCCTGCATCCATCTCCCGGTGGAGATTGTCCACCAAGGCCACCAACGTCATCTCTGTACCATAACCAGGGCGGAACCCCAATTGAAATGGGTCAAGGAAACCGATGCTGTTCAGATGAGCCTAGATCTGCAGTGCCACCGCCCATTCAATAACCTTCCCTAAAAAGGGAAGGTTAGAGACAGGTCGGTAGCTGGTGAGTGCGTCCACATCCAAGGATGACTTCTTCAGCAGGGGGCGCACCACAGCCTTCTTGAGACTGGGGGGCATCCTCCCCTGCCGAAGGGACGTGTTGATTACCCCTGCCAGCACCATCCCCAGTGTCTCCCTGGAGGCTTTCACCAGCCAGGACAGGCAAGGATCTAATTCACAACTGGTGGCTCTGACAGACCCCAGGATATCCACAGCATCGGCCGGTGTCACTTCCTGAAACTCAGCCCAGGAAGATGGACCAGATGGGGCCTCCATAACTTCACGCTCCATCTCTACTGTTTCTAATCCAGTGTTGAAGTTGCTCTGGATCCGAGCGATCTTGTCTGCAAAGTAGATGGCAAACTCCTCACAGTGGGCCTGGGACAAGTCCCCGTCCAGGCGGAGGACTTGTCTTGACCCATTAGTCAATCAAAACCATGTCTGAATCACATAATCGATGTTAAATCAGCATCCAGGAATCCATAATTAGGGCCTCATGAATTTGGTGCTGCTGTGACTGCAGCCAATTTCACAGAATTTTACTTTTCACCAAATTGTTGCCAAAATTGCCTCTACCAATGCAGAATTACAGCTTGGATGGGGAGCACTATGAGCTAGCTAATGAGATTCCTGAGCTGTGAGCTAGCCAGTGGAGTGCTAGGACTATGAACAGCTGGTTGATAATCCAGGCCCATGGGTTGTGGTGCCACAGTTACTGAGCAGGAACGGTCCACAACCCCTCACGGGATCAAACAGCCCTCACTGATAGGTCCATGGGGTATTTTGTGAGGTTTGGTGGTGGTGTTTTTTTTAAAGACACAAGATATTCAAAATTGATGGAGTGGAATGCTGGGAAATTAATTTGCATTCAAAATTGACATGTTTTGCAGGATTGAGTTGATTGATGCAGTTTATCCTGCTTATAGAAACTTGATTTCCCGGTAGTAGAATTTTGAAGAAAAAACAACCACCCCCCCCCCTTGCAGAATCCATAGGATCCTGTCGATAGCCAATGGTTTGGGAGATGCCAGGGTAGCCCAGGCAAAGCTGAGCAGAGGCCAGGCTGGATATGCACACAGAGTCCTAGTATGCTCCGTCCTGCTTCCTGTTTGTTTATATTAGGCCTGGACTACCACTAAAGTACAGATTCTGCCACAGGACCAGTGCTTTTCCTGAGGAAATTTGGCTGCAGACAGCTCTCCTGGTGGAAACTCTATGGGCATAGGTTCGAGACCCACAGTATCTTACATGTGTTCAATTACTTGTCTAAATTGTTGTTTTAGTAATTGAATATCTAGCTTTCAGATAGCTAAATGACTCCTCAAAGCCATAATGTAAGACAGTAGCTGAGATGGGCTTGACTGTCAGGTCTTCTTGGCTTCTAGTCTCCTTCTACAACCTCCAAACATCATTGGCCCATTAAAACAGGCTGCCACAAACAGCTTCTTATTTTTCTAAGCAAAGAAATCTGCAGAGAATAGTCCAGCTGGACAACAGTACCCTTCAACCAAAGCCACACTCAGAGTTTCATTTCAGGAGCTATGTAAATATAAAAAGCATTACCTTGAAATTGGTTTCTCCCTTTCATAGTTTTTCACTTAAAAGTTCTGCTCCATTAGGCTCCCCCTAACGTTTATCGCCTCTGTAGAACTATTTGATAAATCCTTTTTCCTTGCACACTTCAGCCTGGGCTGCTAATTCATTTTCATTTGACAAAGTCATTTCTTCCTGCCCTTCGAAAGAGACCTCTTTGAGTACCTGCTACCTACCACGCAGCAAGCTACAGATGACTTTACACTTAAAAATAGCAGTAAGGGCTAAAGCACGGGAATTCAGGACTCTAGTTCTATCCCTGGGTTGGCCATTAACTTGCTGTGTGACTCCGGGCATATCCCTAAACTTCTCTGCACCTTAGTTTCCCCAGTTATTTAAATGTCAAATGAGACTTCTCTTTGAAGTATTGGTTGTTTTGAAACTGTTTGTAAAATGTGTTGGGAGTGTCAGATGAATAGTGCTAGCAAATTCCCACTGGAATGGTCTTAGGGCAAATTCCTACTGGTGGTCTTAGGGCAACAAGATGTATAATACTAATGTTTTAGTTCCTAGATTGTATTATTCATGCAGAAGTCTCCAAGGCAGGGATGGGGAACCTCTCCCAGGAGCCACTTTGAAAATTAGTTCCAACTCCGATGCCATGTAGAAGTTCAGGGCAGGGGTGTGTAAAGGATGCACTCAAGAAATAGAGAGTCCAGATCATGGATCTGTATCATAGATCTGTCACCTATCTTTGTGTGCATGCCCTCATCTTTGCTCCCTTACCCTGAGCTTAATTTTTCATTTCTTGGGGGTAGGAACTGGATCCAGGGGCCACATAAAAACTTGCGACAGGTTGCATTTGACCCCACAGTTTCCCATTCTGCTCCAAGAGTTTTAATAAAGGCCAATTACCATTTTGTCCACTTCACTGTTAGAGAAGTGATGGGGCAGGCATGTGAGGTGACTTGCCCAGGAACACAGGCAAAGTCAGTGGCAGAGCTAGGAACAGAAGCCAGGTCTTCTGGCTTCCCAACCCCCTGTGCAAAGCATTACCTAGGATGCATTTTTGCAGAGCAGGGCTTGCGAGAAGAGTTATTGACAGAGACCACAAAATCATCCAATTTAAACTTCACCAAACTTCTAATCCTTCTAACTTAACCCCTTGCTCCTCACTTTATTCCAGGTTTGGACTAGTTCATTTAAAAGACCCTTTTCCCTGACTCATTACCAGCCCTGTAGCTTTTCAAAAGGGACTGTCACAGGCAAGCAGGAAATATTAAAGAAATACTTGGCCATTCTCTGGCTGATCTTCATTCAAGTTAATCAACAAAAAGAGCTTCACAAGCCAGCAAAGTTCCTCAGGGATTTATAGATCAGGGTAAGCGATAGGCCGGCGGCTTTTAAAAATATCAAGTCTTTTAAAAGGGGAAGATCTATAAAAGTAAGCAGCGGCAGGTTAAAAGGATAATTAGTGGAGAGGAAAAAGTCTCTGGATGCCAACCTGGAGAATATTTCAGTTAAAGAGACCTGCAAATACATTTGAAGTAAATACAATGGCAAATAGAGAACTGATCTATTAAAATAAAAATAGTGTGGAATTGGAGGCAGGGCACAAGGGAGTAAGGGTATTTTCACACAAGACACTTCCACCCACTACCCACCCACTATACATGTTGCAGAGCTGCAGTGTTGCCCTATGGTGCACCCTGTAACATGTATAGTGGGTGGGTGGAGACTCGAGCGTCTTGTGTGAAGATGCCCTTAGTCTCTACAAGGCAAAGATAGGCTAGCAAGATGCCCCAGGTAAAGTGTATTGTATGCACCTCGTGAACATTAACCAGTCAAGTCTGCATTGTAGACTAGTGTTATCATGCCCATTTTACAGATGAGGAAACTGCACTCCTTGGGGTAGCAGCTGTCTTTATGTTGGTGTTTGCATAGTAACCTAGCATAATGGCATCGTCCACATTATAGGGTTGCCACCCCGCTCCAGAAGGAAACCTGGAGGGTGCGGGACTACACTGGAGGAAGCAGGTCAAAGGGGCTGTCACGTCCCTTTGTGACACAGCCCTGCCCCTTATGGAGTATTATGACATGACAATGTTCTTCAGGGGATGGGGTAAAGGGGCTACCACCCCTCTTGTCCAGAATAACCCTGCTCTTGCAGAGCATTGTGATGTCACAGTACTCCATAGGGGCAGAGTCACATCAGAAAGGAGGGAGGAAAGTCCCTATGACTCACCCCCCACCGTCCCAGGAAGCCCCGATTCTCTGGGTTAGCCACAGGCACCCCTGGCTGACCCAGAGAGGTGGCGACCCCCTCCACACACATGACCCATGATTAGCCAATGCCAGTAAATAGTAATCATCAACAACAACAAGAAATAGCAGATGACACAGGGGAAGAATTGGCTCATGGTTAAGATGATATACTAGGAGCTAGGTTCAACACACTGCATCCTGCATGACCTAAGGCAAATTAGTTCCTCTCTCCATCGGTTTCCTATCTGGTAAACACCACTCCCTACTCTGCAGGCGACAATGGCATAAGCAAGGTCTCTCAGCTAGGGGGGGTACTTTCCTTTGTTGAGAGGGCACAACTAGGAGGAGGGCAATAGCAGGCAGAGCGGGTGAAAAGAAAATGTTATTTCAGACAGGCAGCGGTTTGACCCGGGGCAGGAAGGCACAGCAGACACAGGGCACTGAACAATCGTGCACCTAGCTGGGCTGCTGTCCCGCTGCCCACGTGACCTGGGGAGGGCAGGGAGAAGCACAAACGTATGCCCAGCTGCTACCGCGCCCCGCCATGGCAGCCCCCAACCAGGGCAAGGTCACAGACGTGCTGGCCCACTATGGGGCCTGGAATGTGCATCCAGGATCTCCTGGGAGGCACGTTCCAGGTTAGCTGCGAGAGGGCCCACATCTGGTGGCCAGGGAACAGACACACGGCTTGTTCCCCGGCTCAGGCAGGCCATACCTCCCTTTTAAAAGAGGACACTTATGAAAAATACATAGTGCAGGGCTTCACTGGAACCAATGCAGCCCTGCAACATGTATTTTTCATAAGCATCCTTTTTTAAAAGGGAGGTATGGCCACCCTATCCCCGGCCCAGGCAGGCCATAGCAGGCCCTCATCGCATCTGTTTTCACCCAGAGAGAAGAGGAATGAATGGGGACACTGGGTGGGTAGCACAGCTCCCCACCCCCACCTCACCTCATCTTACCTTGGTTACAACCCTGCTTGCAGGGGTGTTGTCAGAACAACAACATTAAAGATTTTGAGGTGCCCTGATACTACAATAAAGGCGGTCAGATATCCACGCAAGACAGGTCAGCATCAGACCTAGTATGGAGGCTTGGCAGACCATTCAGTTCTTCCATTCTAGGCATTTGTGTGAACAGCAGTCAGCAATGAAGCTGGTTCTTTGTAATGTCTAAAACTTCATCTGAACATTATTAGTACACGCTCTGCATTGCGGATAGGAATGAGAGCGGGGGGAGATGCTCAAGGGGTGTGTCCAGGATGCAGAGGGCCAAGATCATGGATCTGCGTCAGGGATACATCCTTTAATTTATTCTTGAGGGCATGCCCTCATCTCTGCTCCCTCTCCCCCCCCCACCCCAACAAATTATTTCAGTGTTTAAGGAGAGGGCTGGATTCACCAGCCAGATAAAGGAATTGGAAAGGAACCAAATGAAAAAAAGCTGCAGGCTAGATTTGGCCCAGAGGCTGGAGATTCCCCACCCATGGCCTGAAAAAAGAAAGAGAACATTGCAAGCCTGTGTTTGTCTGAAAAGAGAAGAGACTGGTGGTTATTATCTCAAGGGCCTGATCCTGTAATACTGGCATCAATGGAGGCAGGAATGAGTCCCAGATACGATTAGTCAGATTCTAGAGGGCTGGGAAGTAGCGGATCCCAAACATCCCAGAGATGTGCCCATCCCCAAAGCTTAGATCTGAACAGCCACTCAACTTGGTGGGTGGAGGCAGTTCGAGCTAATTATCTGGATTCAAATCCAGATAAAGAATTTCAGCTTGACCCCATCTCTAAATGTAACAGCAGGCATCAGGGAAATGCAGATCAGTTACAGTATCTCAGCACTTGTAAGAGAAGGCTGCGTGCATGTTTAACTGGACGTGCCTGGAAAAGACAGCAGTAATCAAGCAGGGCTAATACATCCAGTTCTATGTCACTTAGCCAAATAGATATTTCACTCGCTAGGCATTTCATTGGATTACAGTTATTAAATGCACTTAAAAATAACTGCAGCAGCATGGATCTCTGCGACTCTCTTCTTGTTACATGCTTCCAGACTCAACTTTTCTCCAGCTCTCCTACCTTGCTCACCTCTTGATCAGTCCGTGGGCAGTGACAGAGAAGTTTTACCTGCACTCAGGGGCAGCTAATGCTATACAGGCCCCGCACTGGCCCCTGCTTTCACCAGGGCAGTTGGGGGGGGGGGGGGGTCCTTCGCAGAAGGACCCCAAACATGACCAGCTTTAGGGCCCCATGGAGGGTGCTGCTAAGAGGGTGGGCTCACCAGGGGTCCCGCATTTTTTCTTTGCCTCGGTGGGCCCCACAGATTCTAAGGCCAGCCCTGCCTGCACCGAGTCTGAATGGTCCCATCACATGGTAGCATTTTACACCTACTTTGTACTCGGTAAACGAATTGCACATGGTGCAGGGCAGCCTAGAACCAAGCCAGACCCTAGTGATTAGACTAGGAATTCAAGACTGTCAAATTTGATTATTGATTCTGGGTGGGAATGTGGTCTTGTGCGTTTGAGAAGCAACTCCATAAACCAAGGGTCATTGGCAGAGGTGTCATAATGATTTACTTTGGGTGGGGGGATGGGCCAGCCCCTTCACTGCCCCTTTCTGATGTGGCCACATGCCCACATGGAGAGCTAGGAGGCAGAGGGGTGCAATCTCATTCCCTTGCTCTACTGCTCCTAGTACTTACTAGGGCTGTGCATTTCATGTCTTCTGAAGACAGAAGGCCCTGAAAAAATGTCCTTTTGGGGGGGTTCTAAAATTCAGTCGTCCCCACAATTTCAGAGCCCCAATCCCAGGCCAGCAGCACTGTTAGACTAATGTTAGGCTGCAGAACATAGCTGGGACAAGTCACAATCTCTGTGCCTCAGTTTCCCCATCTGTAAAATAGGAATCCTGCTATTTAGTAATAGGAGGCTTCAGTAAGGAATTGTATGCAAGGGGCTCTAAGATCATCCTGTGAGCAATGTAATATTATTCCAAGTTGTCTTTCCTTGGCACATTCCGTCCCTATTAATCTTTCATATTAGTCTAGTATACCGTACCCATGTCAAATGTCTTACTGAAATCTCTGTTCATCTCTTCCTGCTAGACTCTGTTTCTTTAGTGCATTATCGCCTTTTAAAAAAGAAAAATCCCACTGTATATGTCTGTCAAGACTTAGCTGTGATGAAGCCCAACTGGCTGTTTTTTATCAACTCATGTTCTCCTAACGTTTTGTGATCTCATCCCTTATTCATATCACTAGGAGCTTACCTACCAATAAGGTCAGTCTCACTGGTCTATAATTTCCTGCATATATACACACATGACGTAGAAGAGGCTCCTAGACAATTTTGCATAGCAGACTGGAGCAAGCAGGCAGGGGCAGATGGGAAAAGGAAGATGGGAAAGAATAAAGGGTGATGGCGTTGACAAGGGGAGCTGATCTGCTCGCGTGAGAAACAAGCCAAAATCAGCTCCACCATCTGAGCCCTTTTTAATTTCGTAGGGAGAGATTCCCAGGACAGCTCCTTGGAGACAAACCCACTTCTATAGTCTTTGGGTAAAAACGTGACGGTGGACCGGCTTAGCTCACTGTGGCGCGTCTGTGCACAGACCCCCACCTGCACGTGCGTGCAGGCACCGCTAGATGTTTGACCTGGGATATCCCAGGTCATGGTGGCAGCTAGCCAGGACTGTGATCCTGGAGAACTCCGAGATCACAGCCTGGGCTAGGGTCCGCTCCGATCAGGCCAAAAACGGGCCTCCCCGAAGCTGCATGTGTGAAACCCAGCCTGGCCTGGCTCCACCATGACAGGCAGCTATGACTGGCTGTTGTTGGCTACCATGGCTGCCTGTTATGGCAGGGGGTAGGCGGCTGGGTGTAGCACAGGCACAGGGCCGACCAGCCATACATTTCCCTGGGTTGCATGGCTGTTAGCCCAGTTGGGTGCATGTTTGTTTTGCACTCTGGTCTGGCGCATGCCCCATTCACCTGGGCTGCCTGTCCCAGGTCCGCCCAGGATGCGGCAGCCTAGCAGCACATGTGTTTTCACCCTTTGTTATCGTTCAGAAACAGTTGAAAAAGGAGCAGTTTCCTGAGGCCATGACAAATCTTTGGTTCAAACTAGTCTTTTACTTAATTCACTTCAGTTTAAAAAAAACAAACCTACACAGACAGAACCCTTAATAACTAGACACAGCATCCTCTCCACAATATGCACATGGAACCTAGTATCATTCGAGGAGGGAGGTATAATGGACATGGTGTTGTACTTGGACCTGGGAGGCCAAGATTCAAATCCTATCTTAGCCATGAACTCACTGGGTTGACTTGGGCATGACACCGTGTGTTAATGTAACAGAGCCGGGCCGTGAGGGATGGGTTTCTGCAGGATCTTGACCCCAATGACCCAGTCTGCATGGTATCTTCACCAAAGTGTGGCTTTTATTTACAGTGGGTTCAGCCCATCACCAACTAGTAGTCCACACAAGCACAGCCCATACCATACAGTCGCTCTGAGGTACCTTTCCAGATAGGTCCCTCTGGCTAGGCACAATCCCTAGTGCTGGAAATAAACTCCACTGATGCCAGTCTCCCTTCTAGTCCTTTAGACGGGCACCTGCCACTCAGCACAGGCCCCTCTCTCTCCAGGCACAATATCTCCTGAACCTAGTTCCATACAGCAGCCCCCTTGGCTGCTGGGCTAGCTTAGCCCTGTGAGGCAGAGCCCTTCCCAGCTCCTGCCTCTTGGCGCTCTCCTAGACTGAGCTCTACAGCTCTCTTTTAACCCTAAGGGCTGGTTCTGCCATGCCCAACTCAGCTGGTTCTCGGGCACTCAGCTGTAGGCTGCTTGGGGGCTCTCCCTCAAGACACCAGCACCTGCATTCCTCTTAGCACCTGCTAGGGTGCAATCCTCTTTCCTAGAAGCACCTGCATCTTCAGGCCAGGGCTACTCCCCTTAAAGGGCCAGTGACCTTCTTAGTTAAACCCAGGCAATGGGCTGGGAGCCTGCCAGAGCCCCTAGTGGCTCCATGCAGCCACCTCTCGCAGGTTCTGCATGGGGGAGTACAACAAACAAGCAGGCATTCCCTGTTTGCCACAGTCCACCTGTGTGTCGCCCCTCCACCACCAAGTTGCGGTCACTGTAGCGATGTTCTAGGCTGTGCCCGCAACTCTGTGGTGCCGAACACATGCAGAGGCAGCGCACACCCCAGCACATGGGAGACAGCCCTGTGGGTGCCTGTTGACCCGGATTTGCCTGCACAGTGAACTCTGCATTCCTGAGTTGACACTGTGTAGAGCAGCCCTGGGGTGAATGTCGGTCAGCCACAGGATAGACAAGCAAGTAAATCAGGGACTAATGGGGGCAACTGGGGTGCAACGTCTTGCTTGTTAACACCCACTGTCTGTCAGTTCTGGCTCTCCATCTGTAAAATGGGAATTATTATTATTTGCCTCACAGGGTTGTTGTGAGGGTGAAATAGAAAAGGATTGGAAAGCTGGGAATAAAACATCTTTATTCAGTGGAACTTATTTCCAGTGCTTTGGACACCGAAAGCACTATAAAAATGTTAAACAACAACTTGTACACATAATGATAAACAACAACTTTGCCAAGACAAAGGGGAAATTGTCTCACAACTGTGATGTTAATACACACATAGACTGCACAAATGCAGACAGGAGAAGGACTAGAACGAGGGGACCAGTCAGTGCCAGACATAGTTAGCTACCACCTGAGCTAAAGATCTGCCCTAGAAAGAAGCAGTAACAGCTTTCTTATCCTTTCTGTACGCCGGCCACTAGAGAGAAACATGACTCATGTACGCGCAAGCTGACTACACCGCACCTGAACATTTATTAGACATTGGCCGACTGCTACTCAGACTACTAAGTAAGGAAACTATTTCAGCTAAAGGAATTCAGCATAGCAGGCTGAGAGTTGCAAAGCGAGATGTTTGGTAGGTTCATTTGCATGTTGTTACCCAGAATACTCTTCCAGTTCATGGCTACTTCATACTGGGACCTGGATTCATAAGCGTAAACTTGACAGCAGCAATGGGGGGGG
>QEPC01013938.1:1858332-1918156 GCA_003113815.1 Sphenodon punctatus
TGCGGGGAGCCCGGGAAGCGTGGTTGAAATTGACCCTGTGTGGGTATTGAGCGTGGTGAACATCTGGCAGGCGCCGAACAGATGTTCAGGGCTCTTTCGCCCCACTGAAGGATTGAGCGTGGTTCACTGTGGTTGAGCGTGATCTCGTAACGTCTGAAAATACCCTTTGTTTTGTTTTCATTATTAATTTCATTTTTTATTTCCATTGGTTTCAATGGAAAGCACATCTTTGGCTGTAGCTTTTCTGTTTTCCATCCAATTTAGATGAAACATGGAGGGATTGTACCTCAAACAGAGGGCATTATGAGTGCTAAATATCAGACACACTGGATAAAAGGATCCAATTTTATAACCAGTTGAACACTGGTAATTTAACCAAAAGCTGTGTACACATACCTGGCTGTAACTTCTTTATCTCCTGTCCAATTTGAATGAAACTTGTAAAGATTATATCCCTCCCCAACAGTACAATCTCTGCCAAATTTCAGAAATATTGGATAAAGGGTCCTGATGTTATAAGCCATTTACTTGCATTTCTGGCTATAACATCTTTGTATTCCATCCAGTTTACATGACATTTAGTAGGATTGTCTCTCACACTTTCAGGATCATCTCTGCCAAATTTCAGAAAGATTTGATAAAAGATCCAAATTTTATAAGCCTGCACAGAATCTGCAGAGAATGAGCCTATGCCAGCAGGGATTCTCTTGTTTGTCACTGTGGTACAAGATGTGTTTGTGATGCCATTTGGCCAGCAGAAATGTCATCCATATATCATTTTGTGCTGTGACCACCCTAAACCCTCTTCCCCACTTGTTACTGGGGAGTTGGAAGAATCTACTTAGGAAAGAGCCAATAAGAGATTCTCTTATGTCCTCTGTCACAGTGCTGCAGGATGTGATTGTGGGCATACGGCCGTTCCCACAGGTGCACACCCAACCCAACCCACCTCCACCCATCTACATGCATGGAGCAACCAGCATTGGAGCACATTGCTCCGTGCATGGGTGATGGGTGGAGGTGGGTGGAGATGGGTGGAGCGTGGGAGTACACACGCACCCCCACCACAGGCAGCGTTCACACAGATGCCCCCCCACCCATACATGGGTGCAGTAGGGTGGGGGCGCCCATGTGAAAAGGACCTGTGACAATTGGCCAACCTGGATGTGTGAACCATGTCTCCTGATTGCTGGGATGCTACCTCCCTGCACTCTGCCTTGCTGCCTGAAGTCCCAGTTATGCCCCGTCTTTGCCCGCCTTAATACCACCCAGGATTGGTCCTGGAAAGCTGGAAACATGCAGTCAGAAAGACCAATCTCACATCTCTGTCCCAGCCAGCGTGTCTTTGAAGTGCTAAGCCAATTGGCCAGAGGAGATATTTGTCATCTCTGCTGTTTGGCACACACTTCAGTCTGGGTGGGCACCCCAGGTGTATGGGGGTGTTCGTCAACTTGCAGAGAACACCCCAGGAGGGGGCAGGAGGATGTGGTGAGGCATCCCAGGTGTGTGAGGGTGTCTGTCAACTTGCAGGAAATGCCCCGGGGGAGGGGGGAGACATTGGTTGGTTGGGCGAGAGAGATTGGCAGGTGGGCACTGGTGGGTGGCGAAGACAGCAGCAGCAGCACAAGGAGGAGGAGCTGGACACTGTGGTGGAGCAGCAGGCAGGCATGGATGAACTTTGGGCAACAGCCTAGCAGGCAGTTTGGCACAAGTTTCAGTCTGGGTGGGCACACCAGGTGTGTGGGGATTGGATTTATGTAGCTAGCTGAACTCTTGCAGTGAGGCTGCTAAGCACACACACACACACACACACACACACACACACACACAAAAGCCTGCCAGCAAAGTCTAAGAAAATGCTCTGACCAAAGCGAGAACTAACCACAGACAAAGAGCAAGCCCAAAGAACAGCAGCTTATATCTGCCCTCTATGCCCGCCTCGAAGCCATCACTGATTAGTCCTGTAAAGGTAGAAGCATGCAGTACTTCAACAGTGAATGTGTCTGTCAGTCTGTTGGGCTGCTCCCCCTCCCTCCTACAGCCCCCCTCCTCCCTGCCATGCTTGTCTCTGACTGGCACTGCATGTGCTATTTACCTGAATAATGAAAATCTTCAAGAGGGAAACTTCAATTGTTTATAAAATTCGTACCCTTTTGGGAAAGATCTTTATAAAATCTTTCTGAAATTTGGAAGAGATGATCCTGAAGGTGTGAGATACTTTCTTGCCAAACTTCATGTAAAATGGATGGAATACAAAAACCTTACAGCCAGAAATGCATTTAAACATAAATGACTTATAACATCAGGATCCTTTATTCAACCTTCCTGAAAGTTTTCAGAGAAAGTATTATTGGGGAGGGGTATAATCTACCTGGGTTTCATCCAAATTAGAGGGAAGACAAAAAAAGTTGCAGCCAAGAATGTATACACAGATGTTTGTAAAATAGCAAGATTCAACTGCTTATAGAATCAGTTCTCTTTACTCAATCTTTCTGCAATGTGATACACATAATGCCCTCCATTTGGGGTACAATCTCCCCAAGTTTCATCCAAATCAAATATGAAACAAAAAAGTTATAGCCAACAATGTGTTTTCCTGTTAACTCATAATAATAAAACAAAATAGCTTCGTTCCTTTGTTATTATGTTATTTCATTTTCGTTGATCAATAACAAAAATGAAATAGCACTCTTTTCATTTTTGTTACTATAATAATGAAAACAAAACGCACACCCCTAGGAGGGAGCCCATCTGCAACATTTTCAGCAGAGTGTGCCTATGTGAAATTCAAATCCAAGAGGCTGAGCTTAGGGGAGCTGAAGAGCAAGACCCTTTATAATCAATCTTAAGACAAATTCTTAAAGTCAGTGTTTGGTGCAAGGATATTAACCTTCACTGCTTTTCCAGTGGATGCACGTCAACACGGCTGGTTAGCACACAGTAAGGCAACACATTCTCCCAAACATATGTTAACCAGTGTAATAAAATGCTCACATCGAGGTCATTATTACAAGTTTTAACATGCGTAAGCTTGGAAAAGCAAAACTCCATACCGGCTTGTACACAGGCCGCTAGCTTGCAATGTTACAAGCGATAGCCTAGACAAATAACACAAAAACTACTAGTATGTTAGCAGATGTCTTTACTAACACATGTTTAAAGCACATCCTTTATCAAGCTGGTGTATCCTGGGTTTAAGGAGGTGTGCCACCAGTACAGGCAAGGGGCAGGATCTCTGGAGGAACTCCCTGCATGGAGCCAACCAACATTTCAGTGCACCTTTCTACTGGCCCCTTATAGGGCTGTCAAAATTATACCAACACAGGGATTGAGATTTTCCTCATGCAGTCCCTCAAAACTCAGACCAGCTATTCAGAGTACTAGAAACAGGATTTCCCCCATAAGTGATAAGCAAAAGAGCAAGTACTCTGCAGCAGGGAACATACTTTGCTCATTTATTGCAAGAACTCTCCAGAAATTACCAACCTGAGGCGAGTTATTTCAGGTTAAAAGCTGTAGTGAGACAACTCTGGTAAATCTTTGTTCTCCCATTTTCAACAGGGGAACGTACAGAGTTGAACTGACTTGCCTGAGGCCTTCAAGCCAATGGCAGCATCAGACATAGAACCCAGACCTCCTGACTCTCTGGCTAGTGCATCCTTCACTGGACCACGCTGCTTCAAATGGAATATGTTGAAGGAGCATTTGGGGAGACTGGTTAAGTATCTTCCTTCTCCACTATTGCACAGGAATGTCTGATGTTTTGGAGTGGAATGAGTGCATGTTTTGTCCACTGTTATGTCTTGATCCCTCCTCTCTGTGGTGACAGTAGACGGACCCTATAGAAGAGAGAAAGTGTGGTTGCCATGTTGGTCCCAAGTGTCATCTTTTATTGGACCAACTTCTGTTGGTGAAAATATGCAGGCTTTCAGGCTATCCACTCCCACCCAAGTCACTGCCATATCTCCTTATGCACTGTCCTGCATTTGCTCAGTTTATAAATTTCTGATTTTCTATGCTACATGCCTGAGAAAGCGCTTGTGTGGCCCAAAAGCGTGCATATTCTCACCAACAGAAGTTGGTCCATAAAAGATACCATTTGAACTACTTTGTCTCCCTCTCTATAGACGCCTAGTCCTTTCCACCAACAGTAGTTGGTCCAATAAAAGATAATATTCAAACTACCTTCTCTCCATCTCGATAGAAGGGGACAGCAGTAATCAGACAGGGTAGGTAGGCCACTGTGACATAAAATTATACTTTAGGTAGAGGACACTGAACTGGAAGGGGCAAATTCATCTCTTGTTATAGCCCCCAAGGAATTAATTTGAACCAAAGGCTCTGATCTGAGTGTCTACGCACTCTCTCCCTTTCCGAAGCAGTTTTGTAAAGATAGGAGAGACCAACCATATTAATTACCAGCTCACAATGCTCATTGTAATACATATTGCAATGCATTTGTCACGCTCTATTTTGCAGTATTAAAATTAACTAGACTCTGATTTGGTAAAAATCTTTCTATTGAACAAAGACTAATGCAGCAAAGAATTGGGAGGCTTTGAATGAACATTATTTTTTCCCCTTTGATGCATCTCTAACACAGGAGTGGGGAACGTTTTGCCTTTCAGGGGCCACTTTGAAAATTAATACAAGTTCTGAGGGCCACTGTAGCAGGGAGTGTCATTTCTGGCTTGAGAAGGCACAGGTGCACCTGCTAATGGTGGATTACACCACAGCAGGCACTAATGGTGGTTTAAGGCATTAGATAAAGGAGAATAGCACCTAGCTTCTGGCAGCTAAATGCCTGAGTGGGACCAGCTGGCCTGGGTATGGCCATGGCAGCCTGAGGACTTCATAAAGGCTAAGCTGGCCAGTGGCAAAGTAGAGTAACCAGAGGCAGGAGCTAGGGAGGCCTCTGCCTCTCTACTTGGCTACAGGGTGGGTTGTCCCTGGCCACAGGTGTAGGTAAAGAGACTGGCAAGGAGGGATTGTGCCCAGCCAGGGAATACCCAGAGAAGTCTGGGGTGAAGACATCGTGAGGACTGTGGAGGCACCCAGACAATGGGCCTATGACTATTGTATATAGGTATTAAGTATGGACTGTGTGGGGCTGTGAACACTGTAAATAAAGGACACTGGCCACAATCCAATGCTGTGTGGATCCTGCGTGGAGTCGCGTGTGTGCACACACAGCTGCGCGTGCGGAATCCGTACAGATCCACATTGGCTGCACATTATGATGCACGCAAACTGCACGCACGCACATGCAGATCCACGTGGGGAGTTGCACAGCATTGGATTGTGGCCACTGTGGCAAAGATCCCATGTGGGCTGGCCTCATTGGTAGTACTGATCCTGCAGGCTTAACCCTGAGGGTTACAATCTGGTAGAGAATGCGGGCATTCCCAACTGGACTGCCATTAAGCGCCAAAGGAAAAAGAGGGTTTACTGCCAAAGCGAGTAGTTTATTGAAAGACTTTGCTAGTGCGGAGATGGACTTTGGGGACCCCACGGAGTGAGAGACCAAGCATTTCTGGGAGCAGTTGTAGAGCCACTTGGAGCAGGAGGTCTAGCACTTCTGGGAGAAGTTGTGGCGAGCAGTGCAGGAGAAGCTGGCAGGATGGAGAGAGGCCAGCTATGTTGACAAAGCACCCATAAGACACTTTAATGTTGGAGAGCAGCCAAACCCCTATCAATGAATTGAGGTACCGGGGACCCCTAGGAAGGAGCAGTTCCCTGAAGGTTTGCTACCATTGTGGACTTTGAGGGCACTTATGGAGGGCTTGTCCCTCACAATGGGGAAAAGGCTTGAGGACTCTAGAGGTCCAGAGATGAGTGGGGCCTAAGCCGAGTAAGGTGGTTCCAGATCAAGGCCCTGTGAGGTGATGCTGGAAATGCTGGCAGGCAGGACATATAAAAAAGACCTGCCCTAAAGGAAAGTGTGGGAAAGGGAGAAATAGCCCTGACCTAGGCCAAAGGGCTGCACTGGTTCAGGGAAGCTCCAATGGGAAGTTTACCTCAGGTTCAGGGAGCCTTAACCAGAGAAAGTAGGAAAGCTTTGAAAGTCCAATGGAAATAAACATAGGTCCATATGGGGCCCCCAAGAAGGCAGCAGTGAGTGCTCAAAAAAGGAGGGTAAAACTAGCCATAAGCTACTCTGTACAGGTGGGTGAGAGCAGACCCAGAGTTGGGAGAACCAAACTAGAGCTGAGGGGGATTAATGAAAGCAATGCTCCACCCAATGAGGGGAACAAAGAAAAGGGGGTCAGGTACGCATAGTGGAGTGACACAGGGAACCCAGACTCAGCCAGAGGAGCTGTGGGTATAGAACACAATGATGACTGCAATCACAGGCAATATGTTGGTCAGGGCGGAACGGGAACTGCAAATGGCCTGTAGGCAGATAGTGGACTGGAGATGTGGAAATGATTATTAATTATGAAGAGAGCCCTGAGAATACTATTGATTGGTATTGGTTAATGGTACTAATAGCTTGTAGGAGTTTAACAGGTTTAGGGATCCAGGGCTGGAGGCCAGGGAGCAGGGAGTGTTAGCACCGGCCTAAGAAGGTGCAGACGCACCTGCAAGTAGTGGATTGTGCCACAGAAGGCACTAATGGTGGTTTACGGCATTATTTAATTTTATTTATTTATTTAAATGTATATGCCACCCTTTCCCGGAGGCTCAGGGTGTAGTGAATTAATACACTAATTGAAGCATTACCCAAGAAAATATTGTACACATCTGTAACTATTGAAAGGATACTATGAGTTTCCTATATGCTTTATTTGCTTGCTATATGCTTTATAGTAATTTTAGTTTAGGAATATTGAAAATGCATATTAGGAGGAAAACAGGCTGGCAGGAGGAGAGAGAAATATGCTGACAGGGATATATTCTTGTCATCTAGTAAGAACAGAACTAGAAAGAACTGTCTGTGCCCAGAACATGGCTGTACATAAACAAGAGAGAAGGTTACAGGAACAGATAAGGAGCGAGCAAGTAAGGAGAAAAGATGGCCTGGTCAGACAGTGAGACGCCTTAGAGAAAGGGGGCATGGGCAACCCATGGCCAAAGATCAGGCCTCCCATCTGGAGGGAGGGGTAGGCAGGATCTAACTGGTCAGGACATCCCATAATGACGATGACTAAGCAGAAAGTACCCCAAACCTGAACAGCCAATGGGAAAACTTTCTAGGCTTAGCACTGACAGCCCCGCACTCTGGATAATCATAAGGCAGTCACTGGATAAAAAGGCCAGCCCTAGACAGGAGCAATGCCTTACATGGTACCCTCTGACCAGTTACCCAGGTAACTGCCGGTTGATCGGTTTGGCCCTTTCCAACGATCTCAAAGGCTGTGAAAAGCCAAGACTCCAGCAGCTAGGTTCCTAGATAGACCTCGATTGGGCCCCCGCACTGCCTCTCCTCTCAAGACCAGACCTGAGACCTCTGATGTGTAAGAACAAATATGTATGTATTTGTGTGTGTGAGCTTGCTGTTAGAGTAGGTGAAGACTATTGCTAGATGCAAGTGTATTGGTGCTATATTCTCAGTTCTTTATATAATAAACACATGTCTATTTAAGGGGCTTGTGCTGTGTTTCATAGTGCTTCTGCCCAGATCCCAGAACTGAGAACTGCCTACTAGGGGTTTAAGTCCTGCCCCTGATAGGAATCATAGAGAAGGGTTCCAATTCATAACAAGGGCAGCTCATAAGTCATAAAAACATTAAAACCAATACAAATAAACCCAACCCCCAAACCACCCCAGTTCCCTATCCACACCTGCCAAATGCCAAGTCTTACACTGCCTCTGGAAGACACCCAGAACTGGGCTCAAACGAACCTCCGGGTTAAGGGGGTTCCATAACAATGGGGCAACAACTGAGAATGACTCCCTGTGAGCTCTTGTTGTATGAACAAGGCCAACAGACGGTACCCACAGGGAGTTGCTCCTGACCGATCACAGGGGCTACAATGGGGCATGGAAGGACAGGCGATCTTTCAGATATGTGGGGCCCAGACCATTAGGTCAAAACTAGCACCATAAATTGTGCCTGGAAAGCTATAGGAAGTCAGTGCAGACTTTGGAGCACCGGTGTAATGTGCTCCCAGTGCCCCGCCCCCAAAAGGAGGCAAGCCACCACATTCTGCACCAGCTGCAGCTTCTGAACAGTCATCAAGGGCAGCCCCATGTAGAGCACGTTGCAATAATCTAGTTTCAAGATTATGAAAGCATGAATGACGGTGGCCAGATCCAGGTCAGAAATTGTAGCCTCCTCACCAGATGATGGTGAAAAGCGCTCCTGGACACCACTGCAACATGATATTCCAGGAGCACCAAAGGATCCAGAAGCACTCCAAGGCTGTGAACCTGACTGACCAGAGGGGGCCTGACCCCATCAGTAACAGGAGTATAAACGAGGATAGTGCCTAAGGGCACACAGGTGCAATAGCTTCTGGCACCTAATTGCCTGAGTGGGACCGCCTGGCCTGGGCATGCCCATGGCAGCCTGAGGGCTTCATAAAGGCTAAGTTAGCTAGTGGCAAGGGAGAGTAACCATTGAGGCAGGATCCAGAAAGGCCTCTGCGCCTCTCTACCTGGCTACAGGAGGGATGTAGGTATTGATGCAGGCCTGGCCAGGGATGTGTGTACGGAGCCTGGCAGAGAGGGATTGTGGCTAGCCAGGGAATAATCAGAGAAGCCTGGGGTGAAGACGTTGCGAGGACTGTGGCGGCACCGAAACAAGGGGTCTGTGACTATTGTATAGAGGTATGGAGTTGGACCGTGTGGGGATACATAAGGACACTGTGGTGAAGATCCCACTTGGGCTGGCCTCATTGGGGGTACTGATTCTGCAAAGACTGAACCCCAAGGGCATCCCTGTTACAGCCACATAGAAGTGTGGGCCAGGGGCGCACTCAAGAAGAGAAGGGTCCAGCTCATGGATCTGTTCTCTTGCCTTGCATGCATACCCTTATCTCTGCTTCCTTACTCTTAGCACAGTCTTCCGGTATTTCCAGATAGGAAATGGATCCAGGAGCCATATTCAGGAACTGGAAAGAGTCTAAACAAAATCTAGCCATCGGCCTAGGGTTGCCACCTCTCGTGGTTTGAGCCTGAGACTTTCACAGGCCAAAACTGGAGTCTTGGGGTCCACCTGCGAGAAGGGACACTTCTGCATGGGCTGCATTTGCCCCTCAGGCCAGGCCTGCAGTTCCCCACCCCTTCTCAAAAACATTAAAGTGACTGTATTTCAAGTAATGGGGTGTATAAAGCGGCAAATTGTTCCCAACATGGCCTTATACAGACCCTGTCCCAAAGAGGTTGGACAAAAAGCACAGGGTCAGGCATGCTTATTCTGACCAAAGAAAACACTGACAGCTGAACTAGATTTAGGGTTAAGCATGAGCATGTCAAATACTGAGCTCTATTTCTAATTTCCGGGGCCAACTGGAAGAACAAACACGTTGTACTGCTAGCCTCATGAGAGAAGACGAAGATGTAACTTGGGTGTCTATACTGTCTTACCTGGACGCAGGGCCTTAGAATCCCGTTTTAGCTTCCTGTCATATGGCATTGCTGGAGAAAAGGCCCTGTAGAACTTTTCAGGAGCAATGAGGATAAGGCAGTAGAGTAATACTCGGGACACTGGGTCTATTCCCTACTGGGTAAACGTGTTGCCTCTCAGGCTCCCTATCTGTATACTTATTTATTTAAATGTATACCTCACTTTTTTCCAAGGAGTCAAGGTGGCAGAATATTGAAGGATGGCGATACTTTGTTGTAAAGCTCAGATCTGTGGATTACATACACTATCTTGGAGCTCTGTCACTTGTTAATACCCAATAGAAACCCTGTGTACTTTTAAAAAACACCTCCCTTTGATTCCCCTGTCCTTTCCTACAAAATCCCTTTCCTTTGCTATGCAAATACATGCAATTTTGCACAATGTTAAGCTTATACTACACCATTTTCTTTTTCTTCCTTTTAACTGATTTCCTTCCCTTTCCACTTTTAATTACAATCCCCTATCATGAAAATTAAATCACGACAGAAACCAGCCAGAACTAAGATACCACTGCCCCAAATCAGCCGGCCACAGTGCTGCATGCCTTCAATTGGAAAAATGGTATGTGATACCAGAGTGCCATCTATAGCTATTTTACATGCCTTTGCAGCAAAGCACAAGAGGAAAGGTATGTGTATACTTCGGAGGTTAGGAGTAACTCCCAGAGCAATATACTTTGAAGCTGCTTTTTTTTTTTTAAACAAGCGATTTTAATAGTGGTAAAAGGTGCTGCATTGACACATTTGGAAAAGACCTGAAATCAGTGGGAGCTTTGTTATTGATTGTAACAGGAACAGGCCTAAACAGAACAGTAACAAGCCCAGTGCGAACCAGGGGCAGTGGGTCCATTGTGGAGAAATGGGCAGTACCTTGCCAGCTTCCAAGCCCTCCACTGCCCCCTCGGTTACTTCCTGCATTGCCAGAATGAAGCTTGTGCATGTGCAGAAGGCTGCTCTGTCCCTGGGCCTTCTGTGCACGTGCTGGTTTCATTACAGGGGGAAGGCTCCTCTGGGTTCTGCTGTGCTTGTGTGGGTGGAGGGGTAACAGGAGAATAGCCCGTGACATGTCCATGCAATGGAGCCCAGGGGAGGGACTGGAGGAAGGAGCTGGGGGGTTCCCTGCAGTCTCCAGTGAAGCCTCCCAGTCAATTAGTGACTTGAAGGGTGCTGGAACCAGCGCTCCCAGCCAATCACTAAAAAGAAAGCAGGGAGGAGGAAGCTGGAAGTGACACCTCCCTCCTTCCCTGACTGCAGAGTAAGCACAAGGGATGACAGCAGCTATGGTGAATGCTTGCTCTCCACCCAACCCTGGTTTGGCTACCCCACCTCACCCCAGTTCCAGGAATTATGGCTACCTGCCCCTTCGACATCAGTTTTCCACAGAGCTAGTGGGGACCAAAGCTTGGAACCTCACTCTGATGGCTATCTGCACTCAGAAATCATCCACTGTTTGGGGATTCTGCCATCGTGCCTGAAATCAGCACGTGATCTGGCCATTGCTGTGCCAGGTCCTTCAGCATGTAACTCGTTCCCTTCAGATATACATCTCAATTCCTTCTTCCTCAACTTTAAAAAGCGCTTGAGAACACTTTTATTCGGCTACATCCCTGAGTGATCTGATATCTGCAAGACTTTTTGTTCAACTTAGAATGTTGAGATCGGGTGGAATGTTTTCTGGGCTCATTGAATGCAGTGGAAAAAATGCAGGCAGAATTGAAAAGTTTTTCCAAAAGATTTATTTGCTGACTTGTTATATTCAGTTTCTCTGATGAGTGTGAAGGAAGTTCAAAAATACTTGTTTTTATGCTGCCTTGTGTGGCTTTATAGTGTTTTTGAAAGGGGAAATATGGTAGCTCCTTTTAATTTTGTCCCTCACTTAATGAGTGGTCTGATATTACTGGGACCTTGGGATTTTAAGAATTTTCCAATTTTTTCTTTTTTGCTTATTGGTTTGGGAGCTTGAAGGATAAAGAAAGTGTTATATAAATGCTTAATAAAAGAAGGATTCTGGGAACATATTGACATGGAATACCCATTGAAAACAATAGAGGTAGCAGGAATACAGGTTGGAAATAATAGGATCTGCACATGGCAAATAGGCTTTAATTGGCTTTGAAGCAATAGAATGGAGCTGCATCTTTGGGGATGTGGGGGCCAGGGGGCATGGAATGGTGAAGGTGGTACCAAGGAAAGTGAGTGGAATAACGAGAGTGGCTGAAATGAGAGGGAGAAGGCAGGGAATTGTACCATGACTAATATACTCCTCCTCCATTTAAAGTTCTGCTGGCTTTGGGGACTGACCTGCACTGCTGCACCCACAGCCTCTCATTCAGCCACTATATCGTTGCCAGTCAGCTCTACACGTCCAGGCAAGCAGCCCCAGGGTTAAACCTTTAGGTGTCACTTTGGAAAAGAAGTGAGGGAATGGTCTGTGTTCATGGGAGAAACAGATGTAAGGAAAGGAGAGTGGAGATGGGACGGGCTGGCCTGGGGTATCAGAAATTCAGCACTATCAGTGTGAACCAGTAGCTAAACCTTGTTTACTATGCAGACTCCCAGATTATTCTGCCAAATGCTTCCTCCAAAGTGAACCCTACCCTTTGTGTCCTCTCTCCCAGCTGTAGCTGATGTTAGGGTGAGTTTGGGGGAATTATTTGCGTTCTTTCATGAATACCAAGTCTGCAGTTCATACTAAAAAGGGGGAAACTTCACAGTGCCATTCTCCACACAGTGGATTCTCTGGTGCCTACAAAGTTCACCCTGTAACGTTTCCCAGCAAGGACATGTAAGATTTTTCTGCTAAATACTCTGATGTATATTGAGTGGCCCTGCTTCTCCTGAAGCTTTCCCTCAGGCTCATGGCATATAGAGAGTTTCTCTCCTGTATGTATTCCTATTTTTAAAAAGTGAAAGAAATCACATATGCGTATGTCTGTCTTCTTGCCTAAAATAGACTTAAACCCTTGACCAGCCAATTTTCTTTTCTCCCACCTGGTCCACAGGAGCAACTGCTGTTCACCCACTCCCTTTTTTTTGTCCACAGAGCTTTGCCTTTTGCTCACTATTACATGCCACCAACATAGTTTTTAGCTTAGTATCACTGCAGTTTTTTTTTTATTCATTGTGCATTCCATAATGATGTGTGAAACTTTAATGGTGGATGTTTCCCCAGCAGGCCCTGCCCACTAAAAGTCTACTAGCCGCCACTGGCATGAGCAACTGTAAAGCGAGCTATCCCCTCCCTCACCAACATGAGACTCAACGCTGACCTACAGAAGCCATTTCTCAAACAGAAAGTTGAGGTCAGTTCACAGCCCAGGCATTTTCTTTACCAAAATAATCCCCCAAAGTAACGTTAAGGATGCCCATTAAATTTCCAGAATTCCATCCATTTCCGTAACGTGATACAAGAGATGGTCCAACAATTTCCTCTCTTTTAGACCCTGTAATCAAATGCACTTGTTCACAGCACACACGGAAATGGAAACTTCAGTCTCCATTTGATATAAAGTCTCGGTGTGGAGTGTAGACCACGTGTGCTCCCTGGCTGCTGACAAGGCAGTTTTTCAAGGAGAAGCTTTTCCTAAAAAAAACCACTATGTGCAGCAAAGTTGAGTGTGTTTCTTTCTGTTCAGGTCATAAGAGGCTAAGTGATTCCAGTGGCACACCCTAAATAAGCAAGCTTTGGTGTCATTGACCTTACTGAATGTCTACTACCCTGACTTCTGTCATGGGTGGAACAGTTCCTACTATAGTCAGTGAATCCCCCAAGACGATTGATCAATGGCCTCTGTCAGCAAGATGTTTCATAGCTTGACGAGGTCATTAATGAGACGGTCGTCAAGGTCCGAGGGTACTTCCCCCAGAGTTCCTAGAAACCGCACTGGGTCCAACAGCCTCTGGGGGTGGACCAGCCTAATAGGTTCCAAACCCTTCCGGGGGCAGACATGTGCTAGAAGGGAGGTCTGCAGAAGGTAATGATCCATCCATGACAAGGGCCCTGCTGATATCTCCCCCATTAACGGAGCATCTGCCTCAAGGCCAGTGCAAAACATGAGGTCCAAGGTATGTTCTCCAAGATGTGTTGGGCCGATGACCCCCTGGGACAGGCCCATGGTTGCCATGGCGGCCATGAACTCATGCTAGGTTCCACCCACCCACCCAATCGGGGACCTCAACATCCACGCCGATGTGGATGACACCCAACTGTACCTCTCATTTTCAACTGACCCAGGCCCGGCTGTCTTGGTGCTTACCCAGTGTTTGGCAGCTGTGGAGGACTGGATGAGGGCTAATCGATTGCGACTGAATCCTGACAAGACGGAGGTGATGTTAGTGGGTAAGTCAGTGGATGTGACGGCTCCCTTGATTGATGGAATCTGTCCTCCGCTGACTTCCCAGGTCCAGAAGCTGGCGGTGCTCCTCGATGCGCAGCTCCGCCTGGATCTCCAGGTGGAGGGTGTGGCGAAGAGTGCCTTCTACCAGTTACATCTGGTGCGGCGGCTTCGGCCGCTGATTTCAGCTCTGGACCTGGCCACTATCATCCATGCTTTTATTACCTCTCGGTTAGACTACTGTAAAGTGTTCTACATGGGGCTACCTATGGTGATGGCTCGGAAGCTGCAGCTGGTGCAGAATGCAGCGGCCCGGCTCTTGGTGGGGCTGGGTCACCAGGAGCACATTACACCAGTGCTCCAATCTCTGCACTAGCTGCCAATAGTCTTAGGGCTCGATTCAAAGTGTTGGTTTTGAGTTATAAAGCCTTATAGGGCCTGGGCCCTGCCTACTTGCAAGACCACCTCACTCCCCGGGTTCTCAACCGGCCTCTGCGGTCATCCGGGGGCGCCTTGGTGGAGGTTCCTCAGGTTTCCTGGAGGGCCATATAGGATAGGGCGTTCTTGGGGGCCACGCCACACCGCGCCTTTGGAATTCCCTCCCCATGGGGGCCCGTCTGGCCCCAGACCTCCCAACTTTTTGTAAGAACTCTAAGACTTGGTTGTTCCATCAGGCGTTTGGCGAGGGAGAGGGGTGATGGGTTGGATGGGGCATGGGAATTGGAAAAGGGTGTGGTGGAGCTTTTTGTGTTTTTATTGTTATTTATTGAAAGAGAGATTTTAATTGTTTTACTGTATTTTATTGTATTTTGTATTCATTGCTATTAGCTGCCCTGGGCTGCTTTGGCAGGAGGGTGGGATACAAGTTTTCTAAATAAATAAACAAACAAACAAACAGGTCACTGACTACATAATTATGCATCAGCCCAGTTCTTCCTACAAGTTGCTATATAGAGAGTTAAATGGATTCTAGGTCCCCTTGCAGTTTCTGGGTGTTTTTAAATGAGACGCAGCATGGGGTGTTTGTGATTGGAGCGGCAGTGGATGCATGGGCACCATGTGTAGGGGAGCACTTCAAACGAGCAGCCCCAAGCACAACTGTCCTATCCACACAAAGCCCACCCTGTCTCTGCCCAGGGCACTCCGGCTTTTCCTAGAGGGCCCCATGCGTGGGTCACAGAAGCACACACGTACGCACCTGTATTCAGGCAACCTCCCCCAGCTGGCCAATGAGTGTCCATGCGTGAGAGTGTCTTGTTTAAAAACCACTCATCTCAAGACCCAGACCCTGCTACACTTCACAAGTTCAGCTGTGCTCCAGTCCTTCTATTGGTCTGTGTATTTAGGCTATAGATTTCAAATCCCTCCAGGTTGGTGAAAGCCTCCAGGGAGACGCTGGGGACGGTGCTGGCAAGGGTGGTGAACGCGTCCGTGCAGCAGGGGAGGTTGTTGCCCAGCCTCAAGGAGGCTGTGGTGCACCCCCTGCTGAAGAAACCATCTTTGGACGTGGATGCGCTCGCCAGTTACCGACCCGTCTCTAACCTTCCCTTTTTAGGGAAGATTATTGAACGGGAGGTGGTGATCCAGCTCCAGGTGCATCTAGATAGCATTAGTTTCCTGGACCCTTTTCAATCTGGGTTCCGCCCCAGCTATGGCATTGAGACGGCGTTGGTGGCCTTGGTCAACGATCTCCGCCGGGAGATGGACGCAGGATGTTCAACATTTCTCATCCTGCTAGATCTCTCGGCCGCTTTTGACACTGTGGACCATGGGCTGCTGTTGAGACGGTTGCGTGACCTGGGGGGTCTGGATGGGACTGTTCTTGAATGGGTCCGTTCATTCCTCTCCGGGAGAAGCCAGCGGGTGGTGTTGGGGGATGAGACATCTTGCCCCTGTGTTTTATCATGCGGCGTTCCGCAGAGTTCGATCCTGTCTCCATTATTATTTAATGTATATATGCAGCTGTCCCGGGCCCCCTATGTTTGTGCCCGGTCGGCTTCCAGATACGGGGCCGGCCGGGCAGGGAGCCCCCCTTTCT
The DNA here is from genome assembly GCA_003113815.1 of Sphenodon punctatus. Classification (NCBI taxonomy): domain Eukaryota; kingdom Metazoa; phylum Chordata; class Lepidosauria; order Sphenodontia; family Sphenodontidae; genus Sphenodon; species Sphenodon punctatus. Next base: position 1,874,276 of record QEPC01013938.1, read on the forward strand.
CTCCGGCTTGACCCTTTTGAGGGACAGGGATGACCCCCTGCCCTCTTGTTGGGACACTCCGCAGGCCGAGGCCTGAGTCTAGGGTTCACCGTCCCCACCCCCTATTCCCCTTTTCCCTTTCCTATCCCTCCCTGGGCTAGCCTTTCCTCGTGCACACACAGACCCTTCCTGTTCCCCTTAGGTCACAGCCTCTTTCCCCTGCCCAGCCCCCTTCCTCCGCCGGATCCTCTCACCCCCCCTCCTACGCCGCACTCGGCGTCCTTTATCTGGTCCCCGCCTCTCTTGCAGGTGTGGCCGCTTGTCTCCGGCTTCCTCGGGGCGCTCCCTAATGACGTCAGCGGTTCGTCACTCTCTGTGCGTCCCCGCTCCGTCTGTCTTGCCGGCGGGCTCCTCCCTCCCGGCGTAGCCGCTTTCCGTTCGTGCTCCTCCTCCTCCCTGCCGATCTTGCTTGGCTCGCCGCCGCCTGACAGGGCAACAGCTGGGCTCGGGTACGCCTCTTCTTCCCCGGCGATTTCCCCGCGTCCCTCGGAGGCTTCCGGGTCGGGGCCGCCTGGCCTGTCACACACCCCACCCTTCAAGACGAGGGCCCCGGGGTTTTCGGGTCCAGGTGCCGAGTCACCCTGCCGAGACAAGAAGTCAGCATTAGTATGGAGTAGCCCGGCCCTATGCTGGATGCTGAAGCTATAGGGCTGAAGGGCTAGGTACCATCGCATTAGGCGGGTGTTCGTCTCTTTCATGGCGGCCAGCCACTGTAGCGGGGCATGGTCGGTAACGAGGGTAAAGGCGGCTCCCGCTAGATAATAGCGCAAGGAGACCACCGCCCACCGCACGGCGAGCGCTTCCTTTTCGATGGTGGCGAACGCTTGTTCCCGGGTACTTAACTTCCGACTAAGGTATGCCACTGGGTGCTCCTCCCCTTCTTTTATTTGAGACAATACTGCTCCCAGCCCCTCCGCGGATGCGTCAGTCTGTACTATGAAAGGCTTGTTGAAGTCAGGTGTATGTAACACGGGGGCCGTACATAGTTTGTCTTTTAGACTCTGGAAGGCCCGTCGGAGCCGGTCTGACCACAGGACGGGACCTACCTGGCGCTTTCCGGTGAGATCGGTCAGAGGGGCCGCTAAGGTTGCAAAGTGGGGTACGTGTTTACGGTAATACCCGGCCATCCCCAAAAACTGCTGGATTTGCCGTTTGGATTGGGGCGGAGGCCAGTCCTTCACCGCCCGAATCTTGTCCCACAGGGGCTTAATTGTTCCTCGCCCCACTTGATAGCCCAGGAACGTCACCTCCCGGAGTCCCAGACGACACTTCCGCGGGTTTGCTGTGAGCCCGGCCCGGGCTAAGGCAGAGGCTATATCTCTCAGGTGGGTCACGTGCTCCTCCCACGAGGGACTAAATATGATGATGTCATCGATATATGCTGCCGCGTAGGCGCGGTGTGGGGTCAGCACGGCGTCCATCAGCCTCTGGAAGGTGGCCGCTGCTCCGTGCAGCCCAAAAGGCATTCGTACAAACTGAAACAGTCCCATCGGGGTGGCAAACGCCGTCTTCTCCTGGGCTCGGTCGGTAAGGGGTATTTGCCAATACCCCTTAGTCAGGTCTAGCGTGGAGAGATATTGGGCTTTCCCCAGCTGTTCCAACATCTCATCTATCCTGGGCATGGGATAGGCATCGAACCTTGATATTGCGTTGACCTTCCGGAAGTCGATGCAGAAGCGGGTGGATCCGTCGGGTTTTCCCACCAAGACCGGTTGACTCCTCCAGGGACTAGAAGACTTCTTGATGACTCCCAACTCCAGCATCATTTTTACTTCCTGTTCCATCACCTTCTGTAGGTGGTGCGGGTGACGACGCGGAGCCTCCCGAACCACCCTTCCGGGCTCGGTACATATGTCGTGGTACACCGCGTGGGTGTGCCCGGGGACAGAGGTAAAGACGTTGTGGAAGGATGAGAGCAGCTGTTCCAGTTGCCTGCGTTGTGGAGTTGAGAGGTCCTTCCCGAGCAGGACCTCTGAGACCCCCCCTTCTCCGGTGGGCTCTCCTACGTCGGGCGGGTTAACGTCCGACACCATGGACTCCTGGCACCCCTCCGCTCGTTCGGTCCACTCTTTCAGCATGTTTACGTGGTATGTCTGGAGCTCGGGACGCCGACCGGGCTGCCTAATGAGGTAATCGACCTCCCCTATCTGCCTTATCACCTCAAAGGGGCCTTGCCAGGTGGCCAACAGTTTGGACTCGTTGGTTGGGAGGAGTATCAGCACCCTCTGTCCAGGTTGCAACACCCTCACCTTGGCTTTTCGGTCATAGCAGGCCTTCTGCTTGTGCTGGGCCTCCACCCCATTCCGCCCGGCCCATTCCCATACCCTTTTTAATTTTTCCCTCATTTGTGACACATAGTGGACCACGTTGTCCTGGGTATTCGGGGTCTCTTCCCAGCCCTCCTTGGCCAGGTCAAGTAGGCCCCGGGGCTGCCGCCCATACAGGAGCTCGAAGGGGGAGAACCCTAATGAAGCCTGGGGCACCTCTCGGTAAGCGAACATAAGTGCGGGTAGTAGGGAGGGCCAGGCCCGGGGTTCCTCTCTTACGAATTTCCTAAGCATATTCTTCAGGGTCTGATTAAACCGCTCCACTAACCCATCGGTTTGGGGGTGGTATACCGAGGTCCGGAGCTGTTTAATTCTGAGCAGCCCACATAGCTGCTTCATGACTTTCCCCATAAAGTTTGTGCCCTGGTCCGTAAGCAGAGCTTGGGGGAAACCTACTCTCGCAAAGATCTTGATCAACTCCCGGGCTATCGCCGGGGCCTTTGTGGACCTCAGGGCCACCGCCTCGGGATATCGGGTAGCGTAGTCTACCAGCACCAAAATGTACCGGTATCCCTCCCCAGATCTCTCCACGGGACCCACAATATCCATCCCCACTCTCTCAAAGGGAGTTCCCACTAGAGGAAGGGGTACCAACGGGGCCGGAGCGACCTTCTTCCTCGAGGTCAGTTGGCACTCCGGGCATGAGGCGCAGTACCGCCGGACTTCTTCCCGTATCCCGGGCCAGTAGAACCGGCTCATCAGCCGGTTCCCTGTCTTCTCGGCCCCCAAATGCCCCGCACATGGTACTTCGTGCGCCAGTTTCAGTAGGTCATTCTGTACTCCCCGGGGCACTATCAGTTGGTGCACCTCCTCCCCCCTAGCATCCTTGTCAACCCGATACAACCGGTCGGCCTTTAGTTCAAAATGGGGGTACCGGACGGGGCCCCCCGGATTCCGAGGACACCCGTTTATAACGCTCACGCGCTCATAGGCATGTTGCAGCCTGGGGTCCTCCCTTTGTGCCCGCACAAAGTCAACGGTCCTTACCAGATGGTGTAAGTCGCCCATCGGGGAATCCGACCGGGTCCCGGCGTCCTCGGCGGCTCCCGCCCCCGGTTCCTCGGCTCCTTCCCCCAGAAGCCCATCAGACCCCGGCAGCAAGGTGGCCAGGGATCCCCAATCTCGGCCTAGGATCACCGGGTGGGCTAAACCAGGCACCACCCCGGCGGTAAGCGTGGCACAATTCCCATTAACCCACAAGCGAACCGGGCATGAGGGGTATGGACGGACGTCTCCGTGGATACAGCGAATCATTACCCGCGGACCCTCCCCCCGAGGGAGTCCTTGTAGCCCCTCTCTAACTAATGTCTTCCCACATCCGGTGTCCACGAGGGCCTGATATTCCCGGTTCCCCACCCAGACCGGTATCAGGGGTTTTTCCGGATGTCCCCATTCCCCTTGGGGTTCCCCAAGCCACCCATCTGCGAAGGTGCAGTCCATAAGAGGACATTCGCGTTTAAAGTGGCCGGGTTTCCCGCACTGGAAACATACCCGCCCCTCAGGTCCGTTTCCCCCTTCTCTCCTCAGCGTGGACCCCCCTTGGGCGCCGGGTCCTGTCGGGCCTCCCCCGGAGTAGCCAGGCCCCCCCATTTTTCCCGAAGGGCCTTCCCCAAAGCCCCAGGTCCCTCGGGGCGCCTCCTCCCGGGGACCCCATATCCCCCTGCCACCTCCTTTCCCTTCCCTGAATCCTACTCCGGACCGGGGGTATCGCTCCTCTTTACTGTTGGGTCTGGGGTTCTCTCGGGTTGTTCCCGCCCCACCCCCTTCGAAGGCCTCATAATTCTCCAATAACTGTACGGCCAGGTCCAGGGTAGTGGGCTTATGCCGCGATACCCAGGCCCTGCCCCCTGGTGGTAGGATGGAGACGAACTGTTCTGTTAATATGACCTCCGTTATCTCCATGGGTGTCCGGCTTTGGGGCTTTAGCCACCGTAGCCCATAGGTGCGTAATTTCTGCGCCACTACTTGGGGGGAAGACCCGGGAGGGTACTTCTCGGCCCTAAACCGACGTCGGTATGTTTCTTCTGAAATATCCAACCCCCCAAGGATGGCCTCTCTTACCTTTCTATAATCCGCGGCGTCCCCGGGGCTGAGCCTGTCGTAGATGGCTTGGGCAGGTCCAGAGAGGCAGGGTGCCAAGGTGATGGCCCACTGCGTCTCGGGCCACCGGGCCGCTGTGGCCACCCTCTCGAAAGTATTCAGAAACGCCTCGGGGTCGTCGGCAGGGCCCATCTTCATCAGCCGCACCGGGGGTCCTTTGGGTTCCCCGGCTCCGGTTGCGTTGGAGGTGAGCGCATTCAAGGCGGGAGACAATAAGGCGGCCACCTGCTCTGCCATCTGAGCTTGGCTCCGTGCTTGCGTGGTCGCCAAGTCGGAGGTAAGCTGCTGTAAATACCCCCTCTGGTTCTCTAATTGGGCGTTCTGGGTCTCCATGACCCACTTCAATAATGCCTCGGGTTCCATCCTACCCGGGTCTCCAGTGGACCGGGGATTTAGGACCCCGGGTGGGCGAGAGGATGGGCGCGCGTCCCGCCCCCTTAGGCCGATCCTGTCAACTACGCCAGTTGTCCCGGGCCCCCTATGTTTGTGCCCGGTCGGCTTCCAGATACGGGGCCGGCCGGGCGGGGAGCCCCCCTTTCTCTCCGGCTTGACCCTTTTGAGGGACAGGGATGACCCCCTGCCCTCTTGTTGGGACACTCCGCAGGCCGAGGCCTGAGTCTAGGGTTCACCGTCCCCACCCCCTATTCCCCTTTTCCCTTTCCTATCCCTCCCTGGGCTAGCCTTTCCTCGTGCACACACAGACCCTTCCTGTTCCCCTTAGGTCACAGCCTCTTTCCCCTGCCCAGCCCCCTTCCTCCGCCGGATCCTCTCACCCCCCCTCCTACGCCGCACTCGGCGTCCTTTATCTGGTCCCCGCCTCTCTTGCAGGTGTGGCCGCTTGTCTCCGGCTTCCTCGGGGCGCTCCCTAATGACGTCAGCGGTACGTCACTCTCTGTGCGTCCCCGCTCCGTCTGTCTTGCCGGCGGGCTCCTCCCGCCCGGCGTAGCCGCTTTCCGTTCGTGCTCCTCCTCCTCCCTGTCGATCTTGCTTGGCTCGCCGCCGCCTGACAGGGCAACAGCTGGGCTCGGGTACGCCTCTTCTTCCCCTGCGATTTCCCCGCGTCCCTCGGAGGCTTCCGGGTCGGGGCCGCCTGGTCTGTCACAGCAGCCCCTGGGGGAGGTTGTGAGAGGGTTCCGGGTGCGATGTCACCAATATGCTGATGATACTCAGTTGTACCTCTCTTTTTCAACTGACCCAGACCCAGCCGTCTCAGTGCTATCCCAGTGTTTGGAGGCCATGGCAGAGTGGATGTGGCAGAGCAGACTGAAACTCAACCCTGAGAAGACGGAGGGAATGGTGGTGGGGACAGCGAGGGAGGTGTTGGCCCCCCTGATTGGGGTGGGGTTTGCCCTCCTATAGCTCAGCAGGTCCGGAGTCTGGGGGTGATAGTGGATGCGGATCTCCGCCTTGAGCGGCAGGTGAAGGCAGTTGCGAAGGCTGCCTTCCGCCAGTTGCATCTGGTGCGGAGGCTGCGGCCGTACGTCTCCGGTCCAGACCTGGCCTCCCTCATCCATGCCTTCGTCACCTCGAGGCTGGACTACTGCAATGCGCTCTACGTGGGCCTTCCCTTGTTCCTGGTTCGGAGACTGCAGCTAGTGCAGAATGCGGCGGCGGCGGCCCGGCTCCTTTCGGGGACGGGTCGTTGGGAGCACATAACACTTGTGCTCCGGACTCTGCACTGGCTGCCAATAGCGTGCTGAGCCAGGTTCAAGGTTTTGGTGTTGATCTATAAGGTCCTTCATGGTCTGGGCCCCTCGTACCTCAGGGACCGCCTCGCCCTCTGCGCCCCAGAGCAGCTCCTTCGGTCTGCCGGGGGTGCCGCCTTGGAGGTCCCCCGCGTTAAGTGGGGGGCCACAATGGAGACGGCATTCTCGGTGGCCGCGCTGCGCCTTTGGAACTCCCTCCTGGAGGAAGCTCGCCTGGCCCCTAGCCTTTTGACATTTCTGTGAAGTTGTAAAACCTGACTGTTCGTCTAGGCCTTTGGGGAGGGGAGGTTAGTGGGGTTTTTATCTCCCCTTACCCTTATTTATTGTTTTATGGTGATGCCAGGTCCTGTTTTAAGAGTAGTATTTTTAATGTTTTAATTGTTTTAGATGTATTTTATATTTGTGATTTTTTGTTGTTTTTAAGCCGCCCCGAGCTGTTTTAGGAGGGGCGGGGTAGAAAAATTGATTAAATAAAAACTGCAATGAAATTCTAGTTCTAGCTAATGGCAGGTCAATGGCCCATGTAGGCCAGCATGTCCGTGCGGCCCTGCCATACTAATCTCGGGGCTGCCATGGCCGGCTGTCACGGTAGAGCACTGGGAGCAAGGCATCGGCAAGGCCAGTCATGTGCACATTTGTTTTGCTCCCAGTCCTACATGGGCCGTTCGGGCAGCTGGACAGCTCTGGTTGTGGACATGCGTGTCCACACTTTCCCACCCTGGGCCAGGGAGCCACTGCATGTCCATTGTTACCTGGACAGGCCCCCTTGAAATGGGCAGGAAGGGGCTGAGTACTCTGTTTCTATTGAGAAGGTTCAGCCTGAATATACAAACTATATTAATGTGATTACCATGAGTCATGCAAGCAGGCTGGTAGTCACAGACTGGCTGGCTGCATATTTTTTGATTAACAGTTAATTTATTAGGATTTTTGGTGTACATATGTCGCTGGCAACTATCCTCCTCTGGGTCACTCCTAGGGCTCTTAATTTAGCAGAATTTGAAAGTAAACAGGGGGGTAGAATTTGTGTGTTGATGGTACAATATTGGCTGCTCAGAAAACAGCAACTCCATGATTCTTGAGCACAATTTTTCTGCTACTACTTAAAAGCCTGAGTCAGACTTGCTAAGACAGAGCCTGTTTCACAAGCATGAAAGCAGGCCCTACTTAATCTAGCAGAGGAACTATCACAGATCTTTAAGAATTGGGGAGGGGCAGTCTGCTTGCTCCAAAACCAGTGCTCTTTGAAATGAGAGGGGGGGGGGGGGGGAATAAAAGAGAAAAGTGAAGTGCTTTCTGAAAGGGGGAGAATAGGATACACATATGCTCACAATCTCAGCAAAAGCACAGACAGCTAGAGTGCTTCTGTTATACCACAAAAATTGGGGCCTGATCTAGCACCAACTGGAGACAATAAGAGCTTCCACTTTGTCTTTATTTAATAGGATCTTCAAGTTGCTCCTTGGTAGAGAAAGTTGATACACTTCTCCATATTGACTGAATTCTTTTAGCTCAAAAGCAGAAACTGCTTTGTTAGCTGAAGCATTCATCTGATGGACAGGCAGGTACCATTGCTTGCACAATGGGGAACTAGCAGACAAGAAAGGAACCCAATGAGTAATAGTCATTGGTCTATTGGAACAATTCTAGTCTGGCTTTACCCGGTTGTAGATTCTAAAATAAGTGAAAAATCCTACGCTATGATGGTAATGAAAATCCGCCTGAGAGGGTGCTGCTTTTTAGCTCTGTTCACTTGCACAGTTGCTGTCACTTCCTCCCTTAGTGACTGGAGTTTGTGCCTGGGCATCCCCATGAATCCACTCGACTCCAATGAGTTAATTTCGTTCGTACAGCTCCATTGAGGCAGCCTGGCTTCGAAAGCTGCTCCTTCAGAGCCCACTTGCCAGCTGGTTTCCTTCACAGCATTTATGTACTATACCTGAAGCTGAAAAAGAGTCCTATTTATGCACCAGAATGTCCCACTCTGCACTAATGATGCCATTGTCCAGGTCCCAGCACAATCATAAGAAAATGAAGTTCCTGCCGCAGAGAACTTAGTGTTGCAAGTAGTAACATTAGCTTACAGACACATTACTCTTGCAAAGCTGCTGGGGTTCCAGAGTAGGACTAGTTGTTCAAAACAGCTTCACACCGGCTCCGAAACCCCTCCACTCACCCTCTGCCTCAGCTGCACGCTGTTCAGACAGGTTTACATAGCAACATAAAGTGCTGCTATTAAGAGGATCCCTCCTTAATCGCCAGCTTTTTACCAGTGTGTGACCTTTCTTTCCATACCTGGGGTATGTCACCTGTCAGTAACCTGGGTTTTTTTTTGTAGTATGGATTGGCGGCCAACAAACCTAGTTCACAGGACAGCAAGAAATAGCCACAGTGCTGAAGCATAAAAGCAGAAAGAACAAATACCTCGACAGGGAAATATTTTCCGGGGGGGGGGTACTGCCAACTGTAGAGAACTGGTGTATGACAAGTAGACATTGCATTTCAGTTGTAAATTCCCTTAAGAGTATCACACAATTATATCATTTTTAAAAACAAGCCAAGAGTGCCTCTGAAAATCAGGTAACAGCAGTATTTTCAGCCTGGCCTTCTTGGTGCCAAGATACACATGAAAGAGTCTGTCTGACTCAAGGTGGCTTTCAAATGACACTGGATCAGTGCCTAAGTGCATTCACATTACCTACATTTAAATCTTCACTTCTTGTCAGTCTCATACGGGCCCTGAACATACCATGCTGGTTATATTGCAAGGACCACAAAAGGTCATAATCAGCACCTCCCTTGAGCACATAGATTGCATGACATATTCCAAAGTCTACACATATATTTAAAAGGTGCTGGTAGATATAGTCCAATCAAATATTCTAGGTGCTTGGACTTCAGAGGTTTATTTTCCACTGAATGCAACCATTGTGTTGTAGATTTGGGGGCTAACATTTTACTAAATGCAATAGAGGAAGCAAATGAATAGAGTTATGATCTGGAATGTCAGGCACTAAATAAGACTGGTTGTATATGCGCTAGAAATTCATCAAAACACAATGCACAGAGGTGCAAGCGATATGACACATTGAAGGAAAGTTTTGCTTTTAGGGCCTGATTTTCCCAAGAGTCCAGTGCCTGGAACATGCCACAATCTCACCAAGGGCTTTAAGGACTAACATTCTTGAGGTTTAAAGTACTCATCAAGTTTGAAGTTAATATAATAATTTCAAAATGTATACAAACCCAATAGCTACCGAGTTTAGAATTTAGGTAACAGCTTGGAGCTGAAGTCAATAAAATGAAGCTAACTGTTCCATACTGGCAACCAAAAAGCGGAATAACTCCATGTATTTCCCCCACAAGTCAGATGAGACATGCTTGTGTATATGAAAATTTAATTTAAAAGAACTGTATGATATCTACATGAAGGGGAACAGGAAGTCAGACTCCAGGATCAATTCAATTAGCATCTCACACTGTACTTACCAGGTCAGCTCTTGTGTTCCTCATTAGCATGACTTGCTACCTATTGTGTCATATTTAGTTTCTTAAACTGTAGACCAAATGAAGCCATTAGTAACATTTGCATTTTAAAAAGCTTAGTAACACACTTTGGCTTTTTAAAAAAAAACAAAAACAAAAAAACACACCTTTGAGGCCTGGTTGCAGAAGGAGCTGATCGCCATGAAGGAGACACCCAAGTTACAAAAGGAGTTGTGTACGATTTTGCACAGAAGCTTACTGCCATTCAGACACTGGCCGTGCAATTTTACATGTTTGAGGATTGCCAAAGGGATTCTTCAAACATGTACTGGGTGTGTATACATAGCTCACGGGTAGCCAGTCGCTGGTCCGTTCAGCAGCTACCTTAAAGCTGTTGGAGGAGGACAAGAAGGACTTACTAGTTTGGTAGAAGATCCCAGGAAGCAGCAGCGATGGCAGACTGCAGCCTCCCTCACAGCATGTATACATTACATCTGAAGTCATTTATTTATGTACCCTAGGATCTTCTGCCATCACAGATGCAGCTTAGTTCACTGTGCAGAGATGGGTCCCCGGGGAAATAGCAAGTGGTGGCAGCTCACTGACACTCCTCAGGACCCACCACTGCTGCTTCCTGGGACCTAGCTAAATGCATGGGGACGGGGACAGGTAGGGAGAGCATGGCAGTAGAGGTGCTCTGCTCCCACCACACTCCCCCCACTTGTCCCATTGCCACGTTACCCCAGCTGTGACCTAGTGCTTACCCCACATGGCTGGCCTGAATGACCATTTGAGCCCACTGCGTGGGGGCAAGTGAGTCGTTGGCAATTTACACTAGGTGTGCATTTTCTACGTGTGCATGAAAAGACAGAGCCAAAACTTTATGCTAAAAAGTCAGGCCCTTAAGTTGTCTGTTCTTTTAGATTCCATCAAAGGGATAAGTACAGATCGTTTAACAGAAAACAGATGCAAAACACCTGCATTTTAAATTAGTATATATTTTACTGTCTCAATCACAGCAACCTCATACAGTAGATACACAAAAAAAAATAAAGCATGGTATCACTTGCAATTCAACACAATTTTGTACTACAGTATTCCATGACAAATATGTACACAGGACGGTTCCTTTTTAAAGCAATATAATAGTCCCTGCTATGTTCACTGTATAAATTACGTGGCATCACAGTTTTAGTTCATTTACTGTAGTGCGAGTAGCAATATGGAAACTGAACTAGTGAACTAGAAGATACACTGTATAGCAGCCAAAACAGGCATGACACTTCAGAAAGATGAACAGAAACAAAACAAACACCAAAGTGAAAGCCACCCTACAGACTGTTCCTTTAGTAATAAAATTGTTTTAAATTCTGCATTATATACATACTGTATCTACATGTGTACTATTATATATATTTATTAAAAAAGGCTTTAAAAACCTTAAAATCATTCACTCAGGCAATATTTTCCCCATCCTTCATGGGAAGGCAATACCTGCCCATAAAATACTGTTGTAACCACTTAATTTATCACATGACATTTTCCTTGTTTTCTGTTTTAAACTAGTGCACTGTTCGACATTCCATAACTCAGATTTTATTTTGTACATTTGTCACGCATTTATGGCCAAGTTAGTTTTAGTTTAAGTCTGCATTATTAACCTATTTAATTCCCCATCCCAAACACTAAGAAAATAGTGACCAATAATTCATGCATGTTTCCATCACACAAGGGGTTGATGGTTACTCATTCTAAAAAGCCTAGAATCTATGAAAATGTCCCCAAAAAAGTATGGTTTTCAGTGCAAAGGACTCTTTAAGGTAGTTTTCCAGCCAGATTTCTTTAGAGATCTTTTAAAGATTCAATTTCAAAGCTCAGAATAAGTTGTCTATACCTCAGCATAACTAGTCAAATCAGAGACTTTCTGCTATCCTTTTAGCATAAGACTAACATCTGTCCATAGAATATATATTTTAATTTAAGGTCTTCAGGCCAAATTTTATATGCTGATTCATATCCACTACTAAAGAATTTTATTTCAACAGGAATCGTGAAGCCAATGAATTTTAATCAGGTCACCAGCTGAACCATGTTACACACACTGCAGTGGATTTAGCATCAAGAGTCACATGCACATCCCAAAAGTGTGAATGGGAGACAATGTGTACTTCGGGCCAAAATCCTGTAGCCCTTCAAGGCAAGACTCTGATCAACTCAGTAGGAGTCTCGTTTGAGTAAGTACTCTGGAGTGAAATTACAGCTCCACTGACATCAAAAGCAGAATTTCTACTCAGGTCTTTAATGCAACAATGAACTAGTGGCTGTAATCAACTAGGAGTGAAATACAGTACAAGAAGAAAAAAAAAAGAAAGTAATCCAAACAGATAACCCAGAGAGACTTTAGTTACATAATGATTTTACCACTTTTAAAAACTCAACACATTGAATGTATTTATTAAAAAATAAATTGTTTCCAAATCACCTATTTACAGTAGAAATAACAGGATTTGATACATGTGCAACAGAAGGTGAGTAAAATCAGTACTCATCTGGAAAGACAAACACTCCAGGCATAATTTAAGAGACATGTAATACAGATTCACTTCTTTAAAAATACCACACAGTAAAAACCAGTAGGATGGTATTGGCAACACTAAAAATAAACCAAATACTCCATTCAGATTTTTTATTGTATATGCTTGAGAAACATCCTGAAGAATGGAAGGAAGGAGGAGGCGACATGAGGGCAGGAAGAGATGCCCTGGTGTTTAACATTTTGGAGCTCAGGAAATGCAGCCAAAGTCTTCAAAATTAGCTTTTTTTCCCTCAAAACCCCCCCCCCCTTCACAGTTCACATATTTCTCTTGCAAATTACACTCACTATCAAAACAGACTGTAATTTCCCAAACCACTGAAATGGCTGTTCTGAATTGATACCCTTATACAGTTTTCATGTGGGTGAGATGGTGGCTGCAACGTAATGGTGTGGTGCCACTTTATAAAATAAAGTGCAAGAGCTGCCAAGTATTAAAGGAAATGTGCTCTTCTCCCCCATCCAAATTGAAAAGCAGCTATCTGAAAAGAGAAGTCATCTAGATGTTAGCAGCATGGACTCTAATGTATGTACAGCATTTGTGAAGTCACAAAACCAAAAAATGGCACCTATCATCATTGAAATGTATTTCCAAGTACTTGGGCATATCTGCTTATTTGTTGGTTTGTTTTTCCCTAAAAAGAGGTCAGAATAATACTTCTTACCAGCGAAGTTAGAAAGTTTCAAGTGTTTTAGCCCTTTTCTCCCCCACGCAAATGTACAATTTCAAGTCTATCTATAAACAAGGTGGGATAGCTGGCTTGATTTATAGTTTAACTGATTGTTAGGCATGAATCTGTGAAGCTCACTCTTTCTACAGCAGGGATCGTAGTAGTAAGCATTGAGGCAAGCGTCACACGAGACTTTTGAACAGAATGTGCATGTGTTTGCAGCTCCGGATCGGTTACAAAAGCCACAACGCATGCTGCTTGAAGGCTTTGATTTTGAACCGAGTTGAGAAGCTCTCTCTTGAGTCTGTACTGTGTACTGAGATTTCTCTCTTAAAGCAGATTCAGGAGACAAGCTGTCATTCGGAATAGTTTTGATTGAATAGCTGCTCTGTTTCGCTGCTGGATATTCCTGCCTATAGATGAGTAGATTGTCACACTTTTGGCAAACAGAAGTGCCACAAGATAAGCCGCAGTTTTGGCACTTAAGGGAAGCTGTCTCTTTGGCTAGATGCGTACGTTTGTGGTAGATCGGATTTGCATCGTTTTTTAGCAGCCAGACGTCAGGTTTAACAGATTCTTGTCTCTTAAAATTTAATACACTTCTAGAATCAGGATCCGTGTATAAATCTAAGTCTTCTTGAGCAGAAAAATAAGTACTGTATGGGACATTTGTTCTTAGCATGCCATTGGCATGGGATGAAATTGGCAAATATTCATCAGAGCATCCATGAGGAGAACTTGACATAGTAAGAAGTGAGGGAGATGGACGAATTATTTCATCTTTAACATCATCTTCTGTATCAACCAAAATAGGTTCTTTTCTGAGACTCAGGGAAGTCATCAGAGGTGGTTTCTTATTTTCCCAGTAACTGTCATATGTATCCACGGATTTGGAAGGTTTGCTCACTTTTGGCTTGAAGTAATCTTTAGAGGCCCTTTCACTAGCAGATTTCTGAAGTACCATTCGTGCCATAGAAGTGTTCAAATTCTCTTTGCATTCTGCACGCCGTTTCATGGCTTCCGAGCAACCTCTAACATCTTCATTGCTTTTTTTCCTCTCATTTACGATATCAAGTTCTGAATAACCTTTATCCTTCACTTGCACGTGAATTTCAAGAAGCTGTTCACACTCTACTTTTGCCAAGAAGAGTTCAAATGAAATCATTTTTACTTGGAGGCTATCAACCAGCTCTTTGAGTTTATACACAGTTCCAAGTTCTTGGACATACCCCATATAGTTCAGAATCTGTCTTACATCCTCGTCAGGTAAAGTGGCTTTTACATAATAAACAAAAGGTCCTGTGTAGGTCTTGAGAAGGGAAAAATAAAAGAAAGTTTGGTTATAAATGTAGTAGTGGCCTAGTTACCTCTAGCCTGATGGGTGCCTTGAGAACTTAAGACTAATTGCATTCATTCTACCTACTCAAGGCCAAATGCACACTATGGCAAACTAGTTCTTCAGTTTGCCACATGCACACTATGACAAACTTCAAATTTTGTGCTATCAGGCAAATTAAAAATGTGGAATTATGCAAATTTGGAAATAATATACTTGGTGTACTTCACAGAATTTTTAATTCACTAACTTTTTAAAAATATGCCAGAAGACATTTTTGCATTTACAACATGGAACTGCACCACCGAAATTATCAGAAAGAGTTGAGCAGCTGGGTATTTTGCCACCTGGGAAGTCGTGGGAGTGTTGGGATGACAGGATATGTACATTAGCCAAAGTTAAGGTCGACATTTAAAATTATACTAAGGTTTCAGAGTTAACACATGTGCTATTCAAATCTCAGCCAATATTTCAAAGGCGTTTGCAGACCTGAATAAAGAGATTTGCAACAGTTCACACTTCACATTTCAAAAAGATTTCTTCACATTCATACGGTCTTGAGATTATTTTAAAAATAAAAGTTCAGACCTGAAGCACAATTCTACAGCCAGGATGCCACACTGATAATCTGTCACAGTTGTCCCAACTGTAAAGGGCGTAACATTTATCCATATTTGTAAATTATCTCCGCAGAAAGGTGCTGTAAGAGTTTAGGGGGAAGAGTATCCCAAGAGTAGGAGTAATAATCATAGGAAGAAGATAGGACTGCATTTAAAAGCCAACATTATAAACACGCATTTTGAGAGCATTTTTTCACTTGGCCAACTAGTTATAGTCTCTCTCTTGTAAAGTCAATGACTATGAGATTCCTTACCCTGAGAAATTCAGTGTATACTTGCTGATCACTAGAACTGTAAAACAAACAAAATGCACACTTGCCAACAGCAAGTAGGTTTCAGAAGTTGGTGAGTTTTTACAGCCTCGCCTGCAGTGCTGAGCCACAACATAGCTCAAACAGTTCTGAATCAGATTCGCCTCAGTCTGAACTGAACGTAGTGTAAGGGCTACAGACAGCGACGGTGAAACTGAAAGTGCCCTCACTGAAAGTTAAACTCTATTGAAGTAGTTCAGTGGACAACAGTGGCTTATCATGCACAACTCTTTGGGCGTGCCAAGTTGGTAATGCCAAAATTAGTATGTTAACAGTTTGTTAACAGTTTTCAGTGCCTTAATTTTTTCCCCTTTCTTTAAATTTAAACAAAGCATGTAGAAACCTGCAAGGGGTCTATGGGCAACGTATCACGCTTCATCCTCTTCACTAGTTGTGCTTGTTGTGACTAGGAAGCATATTATATGTATTGTATGCTTCCTGGGGATAGAAAAGTCACCTGGGAAAAAAGGTGATTACAACTTTGAAACTGACCAAAGTGACTGGTATTGGTATCAATTCATTATGTTACTAATTAATTTTATGAAATAATACATTTTTCCATTACAGAAAATTTTCCACCCCACATCACTTGTAGCAAGAGAGCCCTATCTGCTGCACAGATTCCAAGCCTTAGGGCTGAGAACTAGCGCTGGCTAGTGAAGATTCTCCCCACCCCTCCCACTCCCTCCAAACAGCCCTCCTGATCACCTTTTCTGTAGTCTGAGCAGCCATGTAAAAATGATACATCACTGAAGCACATGCTTACTCAAACCACTATGGAATATATAATCCCAAACATTTTAAAAATAAATAAATAATAATAGTGGGGATCCAACTGGGTTCTTTTTTAATTGCTTTGGAGGATAGGAGCAAATCTTGGAAGCAGTGATATAAGCAATTTACACAACTAGTATCAAATAAGCTAGGTCTATAAATGGCTATTAGTCAAGTTGGTCAGGGATGAGACCGCTCACTGTTGGGATCTGGGGGTGAATAGCAGAAATGAATTGTTCTATTAGGACTTCTTGTAGACTTCGCTGAAGTAACCAGAGTTGGACACTGTTGGAGAGAGGATGCTGGGCTGAAATGACCACTGGGCTGACCCAGTCTGGCACTTCCTATGCTCTTAAATTTCAGTTACTATGCAAAAAGGTAAAGTCATCAACATCTAATTTTTAAAAGGAAAAAAGCCTAAAAACCTAATTTGTCAACAAAAATACAGCCCTAAGTAGAAATGGAGCACAGCATTAATCTAACAGCCAGTTTGAACACGAGGTCTTTTGAAGATTAGGTACGTATAAAATCATTACAGTGTGGTGGTACATTACAACGTGCCGCACCAATCATTACCAGTGTGGTGTAATGGCTAAGTAGTGCACAGTACTTGGACCGGGGTGGGGTGGGTAAGTCTCACCTTACCAGAAACTCACTGGGTGACCTTGGGCCAGTCACAACATTTTATCAGCCTAACCTACCTCACAGGGTTGTTGTGAGAATTTAAAATAATAATAAAAAAAGTTGTGTTTACAGACAAGAAGAAAGCGCTCCGAGTGCCACAGCATGGAGGCACTATATAAAAATAAAGGCCCGTTTCAAGCAAACTGTGAAGGTGCCACAGTCCGTGGAGGATGGGTGGAGGCGGTGGTGGGTGTGCGGCCCGGCACACAAACGCACACCCATCCCCACTGATCTCCATGCATGGAGGCACCTCTGTTTTCTCCAATGACTCCATGAGTGACCGATTGGAGGAGCGTGTATGCACCCCCACAGACTGCCCCCCTCCCCCCACGCAGTCACTCATTGGGGGGGGGCGGGGGGAGTCCATGTAAAAAGGGCCAAAGATTATTATTTATTATTATAATCTTATCCCTATCCCAACATAGGAGGCAGATTTGTTCTGACCGGATTTCAACTCCTTTCTTAGGAGACAAGTCAGAACATTTTGGTTTCACATTTTGTAAGACTTTGTACCTAGCAGATATGAAACCCACATCACATACCCTAATCCAATGTCATTAGCAGCTCAAAAGAATCCAGGATCACAATTCAGGTTTAGTGACGTAGTAGTTCTCTTATTGAGAACTGTACTACACCAAATTATTTCTCCAGACGTGATGAAGCGTCCCCTAAGCAAGTTTCTATTTTCAGATCCTACACTACACTGTGTAAGGTTGCAAAATACAACAGCATTTTTTTTTAAAAAGGGATGCTGCCAACCTTTGTGGTTGACAACAGTAAAGGTGTTTTTACAGATTAAGTTTCAAAATATTTTTCTACCACCCATAGCATTTTCAACTCAAATTTAACAGATTAAATTAATACAAAGGATAAAACAGGCTGAAAACAGTCAGAAGAAGAGAACCTAACAAGTCTGCTGCCATTGTCTAAGCTGAACAGAAGTATTTAAATTATTTTCTGTGTCAGTCATCTAAGTCAAGATGTCAAAGCACAGAATTGTTTAGACTGTGCTTTATAAATGAGCATTCAAAAGGAAATTAAATCACAATGGTTTGTGTGATCCGAAACCACGATAGAAGATGTGTATGCAAGAGGTGCTTTCACAGCAGTCCTCTTTAGAAGTTAGATGTTACTTCAATGTGTTTTATACTGGCAAGAAAAAAGTATGATTCCCAGTAAAAAAGTGTCTATTTCCCAAACACAGCATTAAGTTGGACTAATGAACAGAATAAAGGGCAAGCACCGACTTTAAATTTAGTCAGCTGTCCACTCAACTTACAGGCAGTTCCTCCAGGTCGGTATACTTGCTTGAAATCGTCTTTACATATAAAAATCTCCAAGACTGTTAGCATGACATCTTTCATCAGGACAAAATTCAGTTACAGTTATACATGAAGCTAACCATGCAATTATTTATCCGAGTCCTAAACACTCATAACAGCACACAAGACAATGGTAATCTATGAACAACATATTTAAAGCTTACCTTAATGGTTCGGAATTCCTTCTTCCAGGGGTAAAGGAAAAGATTAATTCCAACTGACTCCAACGTGCTGAATGCACCACGGAGAGAACGTAAACTTGAAGATTTCAAGGATCTTAGCGAGCTTTCCACTATCTCGTAAAATTTAATCAACCGGAATCTATAAAAGGGATCAATTTTGGGAAGGCAGAGTAAGGCAGAAGCTGCCACTCGCAGATATTCATCATTAATCGGGCGCTGCTTGTTGTCGTCAGGGGCATTCAATTTGGATTCATGGAACTGTACATACTTCCTAAATAAATCGTCTTTATATTTTGTATCCATTGAAGTAGGAATTTGTGGTCACTCTTGGGCGGCTACCTCTTCGCTTCCATGGCTACTCTGCAGAATATGGACCACTAGACCTTGGCAACAGGGATTTTTCTGGAATGAGAGAACAAAGATCAAGTCACTAACAGCTGCATTACTCCAGCACACTCCTATTGTTTACCAATAAGAATCTATGGAAGGGTCCATAGAGCAACGGACCCCAAACCACTGGCTCTTCAAGCTTATATAACCTTAAAGGGCATGACCTTTTGGTGGCCCATATCCCTCTTCCCAGCACAGTCACTCCCCAACTGAGCCCTTGAGCAGGTTTCCCCCCCTCCCCTAATTTGGCCCCATTTTGAGACTTAACTATAAACCCCACGACTTCAGACATGCAAAGTATATCAAATTAGGATTTTGAGCCCCTCCACAAGTGGTGCAATCCTCTTGGGTTCATGTCCTATCATTAGGGAACCTGTGCATTAGAGGAAGCAAAACTGGAGAATTGTTTAAAGATGTAGGGTTTATTTGGAGAACTCATCCAAGCCAGAATTTCCAGAGCCTCACCTAGCTCCAAGCCAAATTAACCCTAGCCCAGATGTAACCATGTGTGGAACCATACTGGTGCTTGGGTTTTCTTGAGCTGACATCTCCATGAGACAGGTTTCCAAGTGCTGCTTAACTGAGGACCTAAAGCGGAGATGTACAACACTACTTGATCTGCAGGTTAAATCATATTTCTGTGGCTTGCATGTCATTCAGATTCTACAGAATCTAACCTTTCATTTAAACAGACACAAGTTTCTAGGCCTTATGATAATTTTTGGAACTGTAAAATGAGTATTTCTTAGTCTGCAGAAAGCTTGATACGATGAGCCGGAGAAAACTATGGGGGAAGAATACAACAAGCAATTACTAGAACCTTAGATACTAGACATAGTCAACTCTTGTTCTTTGTACAAACATCCCCTTGACACTGGGAAGATGCTGTGCTCTGATCTGCAGGCAATATGAACTTAGATTCACACCTCAGTTAACAAAACAAACAGTGGCCGTTTTCAAATGAGACACACCCATGGAGGTCCACCCCCCCATGCATCCAGATGCTCGTCTGAAGGTGGTGTGGGAGGCACACACTCCCATGACCCACGCACCACCCGCTCATGCCCATGCATAGAGATTCAGGGGGAAATCTGGGACGCTCTATGTGGGGGCAAGCCAAACAGTGCATGGGTAGGGGCGCACATCCATCACACACCCATCCTTGGCCTATTTGATTCCCCTCCCACCCACCCCACACCGGATGTGCGTGAGTGCACCACACAGACCCCCCACCCCCCGCTAATCCTCAATAGCGGACACGTAAACACCCAATAGCATGAAATCTTTTCCTCAGTTGTCAAATAAGTCAACAATTTAAAAGCAGCAAGATGATATTTCTAAAACAACAACAAAAAAACCCTACGTAATTGTTAGACAATGCAAAAATTAGTCAAGAACTAAAATCCCAGCCAGCAAGATCCACCCGAGAGACTGGCTAATATGCTGCTTATAAGAAAAAACAACAACAATCTTGAACCTGCAGGGAATTGGATCCATTGTCCAAATTCTTTCATTTCAGTTTCTGATGAATCCGTTGTGATCCAGCCTCATTGTGTGAAGAGAATATCAGATCAGGAAGTCCCCTACAGGAAGTACACACATCTCCTGCTCTGATTATCATTTAAGTGCCAGTTACAGATGTATTGGGGTTTCACCAACACATGCAACTGTTAAATGTTAAAGCAAACACAATAATCCCCATATCTGGTAATGACTCATGCAAAAGTTTTATCGATAGTAGAACTACTCAGTGCATAAAGTTAAGCACATGCTTAAATCTTTGCATAACGCTAAAAGAGAAATCACCAGTTTTAAGACTGGGCTCATATTTTTCATCAACACATGGTTTTTAACTCCCAAAAACATTCTTAACTTGAAAAGCATGCTACTAAGTAGGCAAAGTCCTAGAAACTGATAGCAGTAATCTCCTTTGGAAATTGATTTGTCATGCATACAGTACATAAACTCAAGTACACAAATAAGACTTCTTGTGCCCTCTGAGAATCCCACTGGACTGAAAAACAATACTCACCTCTTCACTTGCAAATCACTGGCTGAAATTCTTTACCTTCTAGTTGATTTCCTGACATGAGTCAGGCATTCCCAGGCCTGATTCAAGGTGTTGGTACTTACCTATAAAGCCCTATACGGTCTAGGCCCCGCTATCTGCGGGATTGCCTCACTCTCTGCATCCTGGATCGACCCCTACAATCTGCCAGGGGACCCGTTCTTGAGGTCCCCCGGGGTGGCCATGATGGAGAGGGCGTTCTTGGTGGTGGTGCCTAGGCTGTGCAACTCCCTTCCAGCAGAGGCCCAGGTGGCCCTGGACCTCGCCTCATTTCGATGTCAGTGCAAGACCTGGCTGTTCCACCGGGCCTTTGGTGAGGGAGATGGGTAGGGTGGGGAAGGGTTTTATGCTACTCCTTTTATGACTTGATTGTTTTATGGGATTTATGGTTTTAATGATTTTAAAGTATGTTTGCAAGTTGCCTCAAGCTGTACGCAGGAGAGGCAGGGTAGAAATTTTGTAAAATAAATAAATAAATAAACTTGGGCGGGATAAGGGGATTTAGTCCAGTTTCAGGTGGAAGTAAAATAGAACCAACCCCATACTTATCACCCATGGCAAAATCAAGCAGAGATTTCAATCCATGATTGAACTTCAACTGCCTTTCTAAGCCTAGGAAAGGTCCACTCTAGGGTAGTAATGAAATTCACTGTCCTAACTACAGAGGGGAAAACTTACAGTTGCCGCTATCTGTGTGGACACCTTTTTTAAAGGGTTTGGGGGGATAAGTGGTCAAACATCTGTTCTTTAATATTTTTTTTCTTTTTTTAAAGAAAATGCTTATCACCACAAATAGATTTCAGGACACGGAGGTACCCCAGATAAAAAGTAAATATCCAGGGGAGTGTCATCATAACTTTGATTATAAACTGTAATATACTTGAACCCAAAACAATTATTTACCAAACTACTAAGACTTGCTTCTAATAAATCTGAGCTATAGTCTAGTCAGTATGGACATTCAAACAGTATGCCATCATCCAAAATTCAACTATACTGAAGAATGCTGAGCAGGATAACTAAAATTCCCTTTCTATTCTAACACTTTTACTAAGGGAACCATAACAGTCACTGAAAAACAAGCTATATGAAAGTAATGTTGTTCCACTAGATATTAATAAGAGACACATGAACTTTAAGTTGCACTTTCACATATGCACAAATAGATTCTAAAGCATCTTGCCAATGAAAGTCATCTGCCCAGCAAAAAAGGTACAAAAACCCCAACTATTTCTTATACAATTCTTAAGAGCACAAAGCAACATACATAATCCTCAGACACTTTTAAATGATCAGATAACATGACAGGGATTTCGTAACCCATGGCAACAACCTGGCTTTAATATCATGCTGATCAATTTAATTTGTAGCTCTCCTGGGCTGTAGGATTATTTTCCGATAAATCCACATGTCTATGTCACACACATTAATCAGACTCTGAAAGGATGATGCAAATGGTTCTCGTTTTACATGCAACTTTATAACCCATCCAAAAGCCAAACTCAGTAATCCCTAGCAGTTGGCTTGAAAACACTGTTGTAACCTAGCTTCCTTCCTCTCCTCCTCTTAGTTCTAGCCTACTACTACATGGTCAAATCTCATTCGGTTTGAATGTAAAGGTTCCCAAACTTTGAGTCACAAACCCACAGATGTCAGGCTCCAACTTTGCATGGGAACGGGGTCATGATCCTGACATATCAGATAAGCTTTGCATCTCTTCCTTGCTGCCTGGAATAGAACAGATTATTTATTACTTTTTTTAAAAAAAACAGTGTCAGCGACATGTTGCAGCACTGAATAGTCACTAATTGAAGACAAGTCATTAAGATTAAGTCTCAAAGTGGGATCATACCGGGAAAGTATTTGTAAATCATGACTTAACAGGCTTGCCCGTTCTACACCTTCTCCTTGAAAAAGCAAACACAAGGTAGGGCCGGGTGATACCTTTTTAATGAACCATCTGAACTACTTCAGATGCGTTACTCTTGAGTCGCCCCAGAGAAGCCCATTTCTGTGGCATCGGTGCTTTGCGGCTCACACAGCCTGTGTCTCCATCGCTCACATTTGGGACCAGCCTAGAAAGCCACGCTCTCCCGGGTCTACCTTCTCCTCTCCGGGAGGCTTGGACAGCCGGCAGGACCAGCAGGCTCGCACACAGAGGGGAGGGAACGGCCTATGGGACGCGGAGGCGCTTCTCTCGAGATTACACACTAGGGTTTTACCCAGCCCGCTCTGAACGGGAGAAACTCGGGCACTTAGCCAGGGGGCCGGGGCGCTCTCGGAGAGAGAAGCTACCCGGGAGCAGCGACGGCCCCACACAGGGAGGGAGGCGCTTCCCTCAGCCCGTCGGGCCGCAGGGAGCCCGGCAGCGGAGGGAAAACTCGGCGAAGAAAGAGTCCTGCAAGCAGGGGCTGCTGCGCCTGCCGACCCCCTCGAGGAAATGGGGGGGGGGGGGAGCACGCGGCCCCACGCGGGGTAGGAAAGACCAATCTGACAAGACCCCGGGTCCACCCCCAACTCACGACTCGGAGGGCGAGAATCGGGGTCTCGCTGGCTCTCGAGCCCCGGGACCAGCCTCCTCCTCCGCCGCCGCCAGTAGGAAGTCGCCCGAGACCCGGATAAACATTCCTATTCCTCCCCCTCCCCCCCGCAACCGGAAGTGACCCCTTCTGACGGGTGGGCGAAGTAGAGGCTCAGCCGCTCGCGAGCGCACACAAATCGCCCTCCCCAATAACGTCGGCGTATCAGCCGCTTCCCTGTTTCTCCCACTCACCAGCTGCCTCACAAAGCGGCTGCCTCTCGGAACAGAATAAGAGCGGCAGCGACCCGGAAGCAGATAGGAAAGACTCAACGTCTCCGCACTTGCACGTCATGGTGGCGTGACGTCATAGGGAAGTATTTAAAGGGCCACTGCTACCATTGTTTTCCTCAGGCTCTTACGACTCTAAGGGGAGAGGTCTCTCATTGTGTGTAACTCAATAGGATTGGATGGGATAGGTCCTCTTGTGGCCCTGTCTGTACTAGAGACTGCTCTGTGTCAGCTGGAAGGGAGTCCTGGCTATTGGGAGCTCCTGAAGATTCATGGAATCTTAAGAGTTGGAAGGGACCTTGAAGGTCATCTAGCCCAACCCTTACTTGGATTGCTTCCTTCCTAATCAAAGCCATACCTATAAGCCACACTGGGGACCGACCACAAGTGTGGGGGCCCCCACACATGTAGCATGCAATAAGCACACTGCAGTGGAGTACCCTGCAGGGGGCCCATTTTATCTTTTGTACCAAGGCGCACTCCCTCCTAGCTATGTCCCTGTTCTTCAGGAGCCAGATCCAGGAACTGAAAAGAGGCCAAATAGCTGCAGGCTTTTTTCGCCCCTGCGAGAGATTTGGACCTCCTTTCCCTTCCCCTACCTGAGCACACACCTTAACCTGCCCTGCCCCCAACTCCTAGCTGGCTCCAGGAGCTAGTTTTCAAAGTGGCCTGCAGAACGGAAAAGGTTCCACGCCTGCATTTTAAAGGAATGGCCTTTAATTCAGGCTGCGCTCTACAAAGCTGCTCCCTCGCCACATACCCTTCCCCCACCCGCATAACACTGCATGAGAGACAGCTCCATAGCACCACTTATTTATTTTTTATTTGCTACCCCTTCAAGGTGCTCCTTTATTGAGATGCAAACCCTACCCCTCAGCCTTAGTCAAAGTAATCTGCCCAAAAAATGGATGGGATTATTATTTTTCACAGAAGGAAAGAAATGTTGAAAAGTAGAGTAGCTGGGATCCTGAGAACAGCTTTAGCAGAGACTGTTCAGGCCATATTGGAGTAAGTGCCCCAGAGGGTGGGTTTTGATCATTCTGCTCTCAACACTTCCAAAATTGGCCTGATACATACAAGGCTGTCCTTTCCACAAGGCGACCTTCCTAATCCTCACTATTGCTCTACTTCCAGGGGCCCTGCAGTGGTCCTTGCTTTCACCAGGACAGGGTGTGAGGTCCCTGTTCCCTCCCAGTGGGGCTCCAAACATAACCACCTTTAGGACCCCCCAGAGTGTATCTGTCCCGGAGGGAGCGGGCCATCAGCATGATGCACAGTTGTGGTAAGAAGGGGAAAATTTGGCCAAGATTGCTGAGAGTGTGTAGTTGTCCTCCTTCCATTGACTTTAATGGTGGAAAAGTTATATGCTTGTTATTCAGGAGGTCAAGAGTGAAGATCGTAAAGGTCCCTTCTGATCTTAAAATCTATTGATAAAAAATAAATGTTGGGACCAACTGCATCCCCTCTCCAGGAACTTCTCATTGGGTCAGTACTGACTCATGACAAAGCAATCTCCCATTCAGTTAATTATATATATATATATATATATATATATATCATTGCAATATCATTGTACAAGAAATATCAGCCAGGATATGTTTCTGGTTCAATGATTTTGCTTGACCACATAAATTAAACAGGATTTGGCTGGAATCTAATTAACTGAATGGTGTGTGTGTGTGTGTGTGTGATATAGCAACTGCCCTCTCTCTACAGGGCTTGTCAAAGTATATAAATAATTCACCAGTCACGCATAAAAGACTGGGTAAGAGGAGCCACGACTGTAAAATCCACTCATCATACTATGGTATACTTGCCAGAGGCAAAGAGGTGAGTGGATTTCTACAACCCTGTACTTGTCAATGTAGTTTCGTAATATGTTGTTCCTGCAACAGCAGTATACAACCCAATTATCAATTCCTGATAACTTATTCAAGTGAGAATCAATTCAGCAGCATCCATAAATTTTCTAAAACTGCACTGACTCTCAAATTAAGGGAGTTGAGGGATATTGTTACCCAAGGTGGAATCCTATCTCTGTATTAATATCAACAGGAACTTTGCCATGCAATTATCTTATAAATTCATTTGTTGGTTTCAAAGATGCAAAATAAAAGCAACTTTATCCTTTCTCAAAAAGGTCAGTGTTTATTTCCAGAGCTGGAGCAGTCTTGAGGGTAAATGATGGGGGAAATATTATTACATTACACTACCCCCCAAGATACCAAAAAAGCATATGCAAGTAATAACACAATGAATAAAATGTGCTCAACCTTCAGCTCTGAGGCTAATGTAAAAAAAAAAAAAGGCAGATTCTGCCTGCTGACTGCAATTACTTACACTCTGTTGCTTGAGCTATTTTTAAAACACATTTGCTTGCTTTTAGTAACACAGGAACATCTACCTCTTACTTCACCTAAGATCAGCTAGAGTTTTATCAACTCCATTTCCTTTACATTCTGCCCTAAGAGAGTTGGCTTTTAACCCTCAACTCAGCATGCTTGTTCCACTGTGTGAACCATAATAATAGGTTTGTTCTTCACCTAACAATCAAATGGGTTTTAGGATCTCAGCCCTACGTGAGCACAAATGTGTATGTTTTTACGGCTGAATCAAAGTGGAGAGTTTTGGTCTTTTTGTTTTTGTTTTGCAAAACCAGTGCTGAGTTTCTCAGAAGCATGGTAGTTCTTTATCTGCAGCTTTAGTGTACTGTGTGCCACATATGGGAGGAGACTCCATCTGACAGAGAGGAGCACCCAGGAAAATGTGATTTTAGCAGCAAGAAGGTGTAAGGGAAGCCTGGCCAATAAAATTAGGTGGTAGACACTATGTTTTCTGTGATAAGAGCTCTTGCTGAAACATTGTTCGCTGGAATTTTTCAGAACCTGAAACTCTGGATCAAACTCTCCCCTTGGTTACGCCTGTGCAGTTAGTATGAGCATTGTGAGCACAGTGCTCAGAAAAAAATAGAGAGGCCTTCTGTCACTGGCAAAGCATCCACAGCTTTGATTTTCTAACGCAGCTAGTTAGGAGGTGTCGCTTGGCACATCAGTGGAAACATTTGGCTTCACATTTACAAAATGCTTTACTCCCCCACCCTCTGTCTTCTTAATCTTCTTAATTTACATTCACATCATTCCCCTTTGTAACTTCCTTCAAGCCAAATGGTAACTTTAAAGCATTCCTACTTTCTTTTAAATCTTGCACAACAGAGGCTGGCCTGCAACTCTATGGTGGTGTAACCAGTTTGACTCATTGGGTGTAAACAGACAGCAACTCTGGATTTGCCCACGGATACCCCCGTCACTCCCAGGTTTACTGGTCTGTGTGAAGGGTGCCTGCCAGATGCACAATGCAGAGCAGGCTAGGGATACAGCATGCTCTGCAAGATCCAAGAGCACACCGTGCAGAGCATGCCAACCAAATCTGGGGCAATGTCCAAATGCTGTGCTGCTGTCTGTCTGATGGGGGAAACCTTGGAGCACCTCGGAACCCATCTGTCTGTTGTCATGTTCAGTGCCACAGAGTCATGGGCCCACAGCTCTGTGGTGAGGTGAGGGTCTTTGTCAAAAGCTTTATGACAATCCAGATATGTGGGCAGACTGTGGCAAGGGGAACATCACTGGTCCATATAATGTGGCCCCAGATAGAGATGGTAAGTGGTGGCCACAGGGGTGGACCCATAGAGTAGCTCTGGACGCTGGCAGGTTTCCTGTCCTTCTGAAAACACCCATTGACCCAGCATGGTTAAGGCATGGTTTCTGTGGCACATGGTAAACAAGGGAGTGGTGGGGACAGCACCGCATCTGACCACCTTTGGTTTCCCAACCTCATGGTCACAGCTGAGAGAATAGAGAACAAATGGGACTTGAACCCACACAACCTTTGGAGATGCAACATAAGTACCATACTGGCCCAGGGTCCATCGAGCCCAGCATCCTGTTGTCGATAGTGGCCAGCTACAGTAGCTTGAGAGAAGTACTTGTACAGGTCATGGAGGTGCTCCCTCTGGAACTGCCGCTCTGCTGTTGCCAAAGCCCCCTTCATTCACGACCTCTTCCTTTCTCACCGCTTTCAGCTCCTTGCGCTTACTGAAACCTGGATCCCTCCCTCTGACTCTGTCACCCCTGCCACCCTCTCCTCTGGAGGCCTTTTGTTCTCTCACCGGTCCCGCCCTGAGGGCCAGGGTGGTGGAGTGGGCCTTCTCCTTGCCAACCCCTGCCGATTCCAGCCCCTTTCCCCTCCCCCCGCCCCTCTCCTTCCCTTCCTTCGAGGCTCACTCTGTGCGTCTCTACTCCCCCCTCCGCCTTTGTGTCACAGTCATTTACCACCCCCCTGCCCCCTTTCCTCTTTTCTCCCGGACTTTGAATCCTGGCTTACCTTCTTCCTCGCTGATGATACCCCCACTCTCATTCTTGGTAACTTCAACATCCATGTTGATGCACCCTCCCAACCCTCTATCTCCCGCTTCCTCTCCCTAACCTCCTCCTTCGATCTCTGGCTCTGGACTGATTCCCCCACCCACACCGACGGCCACTCTCTCGACCTCATCCTCTCCAGAAACTGTCCTGTTGCTGACCTCTCCATTAACCTTTGTCCTGTGTCCTACCATCACCTCGCGTCCTTCACCCTCTCCCTCCAACCCCCTTCTTCTTCACCTGCTTCACGTCCCTTCCGTGATCTGCAGGCTGTTACCCCTTTAGGTTTCACCTCCTTTCCCGTCTTCTCCGCCTCCTCCCCTGATACTGCCATCTCCTCACCTAATGCTTCTCTCGCCACGACCCTTGACTGTCTTGCCCCTCTCTCCTCCTGCCCTGTTCGACCCCAAAACCCCCGCCCCTGGCTCACCCCTACTATCTGCTACCTCCGCTCCTGCACCCAGGCTGCTGAATGCCTCTGGCGCAAATCCCGCTGACTGTCTTGCCCCTCTCTCCTCCTGCCCCGTTCGACCCCAAAACCCCCGCCCCGGCTCACCCCTAACATCCGCTACCTCCGCTCCTGTGCCCGAGCTGCTGAATGCCTCTGGTGCAAATCCCGCTCCCTCCCTGACTTCCTCCACTACAAATTCTCCCTCTCCTCCCTCTCCTCTGCTATCTCCCTGGCGAGGCAACACTACTATGCCTCCTGAGTTGAATCCTTCTCTTGTGACCCTCGCCGCCTCTTCTCCACCTTCGACTCCCTTTTCAAGCCCCCCGCGCCCCCTCCTCCCTCTTTGCTCATGATCTTGCGTTGTTCTTCACCTTCGAAGATTGACAAGATCCACAAGGACATCGCCTCACACCCATCTCCTCCCCCTGCCCCCTCTTCACCCCCTCCCCCTCCTCTCCTCCTTCCCTCCAGCCTCCCTCGAGGAAATCTCCTCCCTACTGTCACGGGGGAAGGGGCAAACCCCAGGATATTACCCTCCCAGGCTGGAGTCCACGCCACCCACCCCCCCCCCACCCCCACTGCCCCATGCACCAGCTCAGGCTCCCAATCTTGAAAGGGTCTCTCTGGGAATAAATGCCCGTCAGGATAGTGGGTGGACGTATAGGCCGCACAGTGCCCAGGTTCCTATCATCATAGGGCGCCCGGTGGTTACAGGGAGTCTGAGCCACAGTCTGACTAGCACTACACACGTGACCCACACAACGGCGGGGGGCCATTGGGAAACGTGGGGATAGTGCCTGGAAGGGAAGGGAAGGGGACCCAGGGAAACAGGGGCAGGTACGTGGCATGAGCACTCTAGCGGGGGGGTGGGGAAAGACCCCAGGGAAAAAGGGGAGCGGGGAAGGGACTCGCATTTCACGCAGTCACACCCCACGCTCTCACTCAGGCTCACTCGCGCTCAACCCAGGGATACAAAACAGGGAACCAGTCAATCACACGCTAACCACAAGTAACAACAATACGTTAATCTCCAGAAATGCGCAATGGGAAAAACAACACTTAGCTTTCACTCAGGGGCCGGTCTCCGCTCAATCACCAGCGCCAAGTGCTTCTCGGCGCTGTTTTTTGTATCCAGTGCCCCGTCCCCTGCGTGCTCCCGCAAGCGTGCAGAGCGACGCACAGGGGGCGTGGCTTCCCTCCGCGTCCTGCTGGGTCCTGCCTCCTTCTGTCCCGCCCGCGACTGCCCCGAAGGTGCATCTAGTACGGGTGGGGACGCATTCTGCGTCACTGTGTGTGTGTGTGTGTGAGGGGGGGAACGTCGGAGGGCCCTGGCGCAGATGCAGCTGGATCCGGGGAAACCCCCCGCTCCTCCGGTGCCTTCGCAGGGGGGCGGTGCCCCTGGCGGGGCTTGACAGTACCGCCCCCTGTGAGGCCCCTGTCCAACCCCCCGGAGGGGGAAGGCTTGGCGGGGTGATGGCGATGGAAAGCCCGGACCAGGACGGGGGCATGGACCGAGGCAGCAGGTTCCCAAGACCGCTCCTTGGGGCCATAGCCCACCCATCAATGAGGTATTGAAGGTGCCTGTAATGACGGCGGGCATCCAAGATGGCCTGAACCTTGTACTCTGAGTCCCGGGGACCAGGAGCAGGGATCTGCAGAGGGGAGGTCCGGGATGCGGGGTGTGCCCTTTTCAGCAGGGAAACATGAAAGGTGGGATGAATCTGCACATGGGGAGGCAATTGAAGTTTATAGGTTACCTCTTAAGCCGGCGAAGGATGAGGTATGGCCCTATATATCGAAAGTCAAGTTTAGCAGAGGGACGCGTTGTTGGGTAGTGGCATCGATTGACCCACACTAGGTCCCCTGGGTGGAAGGTGGGGGCCGGTGTTTATCAGCGGCTACCTTGTATCGTTGCCGGACCTATTGTAGGGTAACCTGTGCCAATCATTGTGCTTCTCAAATCCGTTGGACGAGTGCTCCAGCTGCAGGGACTGTCGGGGGAGGAAGATCCGGTATCCCTATCTGGGGATGAAATCCATAGGATACAAAGAAAGGAGAATTTCCGAGGGAGGCATTTGGGGCGTTATTAAGGGCAAACTCAGCAAGGGGGAGTCAAGTGTACCAATCACCTTGAAGATGCGTCGTATAGCATCAAAGATATTGTTCTAAATTCTGGTTCATCCGTTCCACTTGGCCATTTGCCTTGGGATGATATGCAGTAGTAGGGGTCAGAGAAAAGTGCCTTCCAAAGCAGAGAAAAGTGCCTTCCAAAATTGTGAGGTGAACTGTGATCCTCTGTCGCTCCTTATTTCTTGGGGACATCCATGTAATTTTAGCACATGTCGGATGAACAGGAAGGCCCTCCGGCGGGCGGAGGGTAGTCCTTTACAGGCTATGAAATGGGCAAACTTCGTAAAATGGTCTACGACAACCAGAATGGTGTTGTAGGAGCATGATGGAGGGAGGTCAACAATAAAATCAAGTCCGACCCTTTGCTAGGGCCCTTGGGGTGGCGTTGATAGTTGGAGGAGACCTACAGGGGGCCTACGGGGTAGCTTTGTCTGGGCACAGATGTTGCACTGTTCAATGTGACGGTGGACATCCGGGATGAGGGATGGCCACCAAAAGTGCCGCCAAATCATTTTGATCGTACGTTGGGGTCCTGGGTGTCCGGCTAAAGGGGCATCATGGTGGGCCCACACTAAGGATGTCCTACAGGAGGGGGGGCAAGAATTTGCCCCTTCTTAGTCCATAGTCCTTCTTGTAGCTGCCACTCGGGGTCAGGAGCATTGAACAATTCCTCTCGGCTTGCCTCTTTTAATTGCTCCAGGGTCAGATAGGAGGCTGCAAATACTTTAGCAGGTAAGATCGTCCCTTGCGGCCTATGATCTCCCTCTGCCCGCTCATAGCAGCGGGAAAGGGCATCTGCTAATATGTTGAGGTGCCCCGTGTGATACTGGATGCGGAAGTTGAAGCGGGCGAAGAATACCGCCCACCGGGCATGGCGGGCGTTGTTTATCTGTGCTGTCTGTAAAAAGGTGAGATTTTTATGATCCGTGATCAACTCGGCGGGGTACTTGGCCCCCTCAAGATAGTGGCGCCAGGTCTCAAAGGCAGCCTTGATGGCCAGAAGTTCCCTGTCAAAAATAGAGTAGTTTTGTTCCGCCTGGGTAAGTTGGCGGGAGTAATATGCACAGGGTAATGGGTGTTTGGAGTGGAGGGCTTCCTGTAGTAGAACTGCTCCAATAGCAGTACTAGAGGCGTCAGCCTCCACCCAAAAGGGTTGGTCAAAGTTGGGGTGCCGGAGAAGGGGAGCCTTGATAAAGGCCAGCTTTAGGAGGTCAAAGCTGTTTTGCTGAGGTTCTCCCCATAAGTAAGGCTGATTCTTTTTCAGCAAGCGCATGAGGGGTGTGGTGATGGCTGCATATTGGGGAATGTAGTGTCTATAGTAGTTCATGCTCCCTAGGAATTGCTGGAGTGGTTTTACCGCCTTAGGGGCTGGCCATCTCTGAATTGCTTCTACTTTCGGCATGTCCATTTGAATTCCGGTGGGGGAAATTACAAACCCCCAAAACTCTATGGTGGTCAAATGAAAAGTGCATTTTTCTCCTTTACAGTACAGTTTGTTGTCCCTGAGTCTCTGAAATACTTGCCGCACATGCGTGCAGTGTTGTTCCTGTGAGGTGGAATAAATCAGTATATCATCTAAATAGGCTATAACGGAAACATCCAAGAGGTCTCTCAAAATATCGTTAATGAAATGCTGGAAGGTGGCAGGAGCGTTTACCAGTCCGAATGGAATTACTTGGTACTCATAGTGTTCATACCTGGTCCGGAAGGCTGTCTTCCATTCTTCCCCGGCCCTTACTCGCAGGAGATTGTAGGCTTCTCGAAGATCAAGCTTACTGTAGATAGTAGCCCCCTGTAATCGATTTAGCAGTTCTGGGATCAGGGGGAGGGGGTATCAGTTCTTGACCGTGATGGCGTTCAAGCCCCGGTAGTCAACACTGGGGCGGAGTCTGCCATCCTTCTTTGGTACAAAGAATATTGGGGCCCCGGCCGGCGAGCAGGAGTGTCGAATAAAGCCACTCTGAAGGCTTTCATCTAAGTATTGACCGAGAGTCTTCAACTCTGGGTTTGACAGGGCATAGATCCGGCCAAAAGGGGGCTCTTTATCCGGGATAAGATCAATGGGGCAATCATACGCCCAGTGAGGAGGCAGTTCCGTGACTTGTACCTTGTTGAAGACATCCGCGAAGTCCGCATACTCAGGGTAGTTGGAACCCTGGTGAAGGGGTCGTTTGGGTTGTTGCTAGTGTCTTGGGTGTAGGTGGTTCGGTGTAGACACACATCATCTGACAGTGAGTGGAGGTAAACTGCACTTGGCGAGTGACCCAATCCACCTGGGGATTATGTAGGGCGAGCCAAGGCAATCCCAAGACTACTTGAAAGAGAGGGGTACAAACCACATCAAAAGAAAAGGTCTCTCGGTGCATCCCCACGGTACACAGGAGAGGCCGCGTTTGCAGTCTAACGGGCCCGGATACCAAGGGGGATCCGTCGATTGAGTGGACCAATTCGGGGCGGTCGGGATCGCATGCTCCCGCAAGAGTCTGTCATCTATGAAGTTGCCTGATGCCCCCGAGTCCACCATTGCCCAGATAATAATGGAGTGTCCTGCATCCACGAGAAGCATGAAGGGGATGCACAAATGTTCCCGTGGCGTTCCCAATGTGGCGAGTATCATGCTCATGGTCGGGGAGTCCCCGCTCCCTCCCGACCTTGGGAATTTCCCGGATCTCTTCGGGCCGGAGGTAAGGAAGTACACTCAAGGATGAAATGTGAGGAGTCCCCACAGTAAAAGCAGGCCTGTAACTGACGCCGTCTTTCCTTTTCCTCACTGGTCAGTGGTCCGCGTGAAGCGCCGAACTGCATAGGTTCGGGGTCTGGTCCCTTAGTGGCCCCGGGAGGGGCGGAAGGTAAGGCCACTGGGCGAGGAAAGAATCCCTGGTTTTCTTGCTTCCATTCGCGGCGTCTTGCCGCTAAGCGGTCATCAATTTGTAGGGTTAGGGTCGCAATCTCTTCCCACGTTTTGGGTAGGGCCGTAAGGGCTAGCTGGTCCTTCAAGTTGTCGCCTAACCCTCGACGAAACACGACCTGAAGAACCTCATTCAGCCAATGGAGTTCCAAGGCCAACTGGCGGAATTGGGTGATATAGTCCAACAGACCCCACGGCCCTGCTTCAGAGCTAAGATGGCAGTTTCTGCATCCCGTACCCGATGGGGGTGGTCAAAAAGGGTCATGAATTCCCTTACAAACCTGGGGTAATAGGACAGTAAGTGGTTATCCCCTTGTAACAGGGTGGTGGCCCACTCTAGTGCTGTGCCTCCTAGGTTCCCTATGATACAGGCTAGCTTAAGAATGTCCGTTGAGTACGTTTGGGGCTGCATTGAAAACGTCAGCCTGCACAAGGCCATGAATCCCTGGAAGGCCTTTCGGTCTCCCAGGAATTTTTCGATCTGAGGGCCTCGGGGTTCCCAAGGGATATGAACTGGGGATCTTTCCAGGACAGGTGCTGGTGCCTCCACCGGACCCATGGCTGGGGGCGGAGCCACCGGGGCAGCCTGAAGCTGGGTCACAGCCCTGGTTAAGGCTTGTTGATTTTCCTGCAAGACCCTTACCTCGAGGGCCACTGATTGCACAGCTCGGATCAAGTCCGCTATCTCCTTAGCAATATCCATGTTACCCGCTACCACGAGGAGAAGGGGAAAAGGGGTAGGTGCTGGTGATTCTGTCACGGGGGAAGGGACAAACCCCGGGATATTACCCTCCCAGGCCGGAGTCCACGCCGCCCACCCCCCCACCCCACCCCCTACTGCTCCATGCCCCGGCTCAGGCTCCCAACCTTGAAAGGGTCTCTCTGGGAATAAATGCCCGTCAGGACAGTGGGTGGACATATAGGCCGCACAGTGCCCAGGTCCCTATCATCATAGGGCGCCCGGTGGTTACAGGGAGTCTGAGCCACAGTCTGACTAGCACTACACACCAACCCACACAACAGTGGGGGGACATGGGGAAATGTGGGGATAGTGCCTGGAAGGGAAGGGAAGGGGACCCAGGGAAACGGGCAGGTACGTGGCATGAGCACTCTAGCAGGGGGGGTGGGGAAAGACCCCAGGGAAAAAGGGGAGTGGGAAAGGGGCTCGCATTTCACGCAGTCACACCCCACGCTCTCACTCAGGCTCACTCGCGCTCAACCCAGGGATACAAAACAGGGAAGCAGTCAATCACACACTAACCACAAGTAACAACAATACGTTAATCTCCAGAAATGCGCAATGGGAAAAACAACACTTAGCTTTCACTCAGGGGACAGTCTCCGCTCAATCACCAGCGCCAAGTGCTTCTCGGCGCTGTTTTTTGTATCCAGTGCCCCACCCCCTGCGCGTTCCCACAAGCGTGCAGAGCGACGCACAGGGGGCGTGGCTTCCCTCCGCGTCCTGCTGGGTCCTGCCTCTTTCTGTCCCACCCGCAGCTGCCCCGAAGGTGCATCTAGTGCGTACAGGAACGCGTTCTGCATCACTGGGGGGGGGGCACGTCGGAGGGCCCTGGCGCAGACACAGCTGGTTCCGGGGAAACCCCCCACTCCTCCAGTGCCTTCGCAGGGGGGCGGTGCCCCCGGCGGGGCTTGACACCTGCTCTCTTCTTCCAACCCCTCCACCTGCCCTCTTGACCCGATCCCCTTCCGCCTCTTCACCTCTATTGCTCGCACTGTTGCCCCTCCCCTTTACATGTCATTAATCTCTCCCTCTCCACTGGCTCCTTACCCTCTGCCTTCAAGCATGCCACTTTCTCTCCCATCCTCAAAAAGTCCACCCTCGACCCCTCTAGCTACCGACCAGTCTCCCTCCTTTCCTTCGCCTCTAAGCTTCTGGAACGTGTTGTCTATTCCCGCTGCCTTGAACTTCTCTCTGCCTTGACTACTGCAACCTCCTCCTTGCTGGCCTCCCCCGTTCTCATCTGTCCCTCCTTATTTCCATCCAAAACTCCCCTGCTAGGGTCATCCACTTGGCCTGTCTCTTCGACCACATGCAACCTCTCTTCTCCTTGCTTCACTGGCTTCCCCTCCCCCAACGCATTCTTCACAAACTCCTGGTACTTACCTACAAAACCCTCCACAACCTGCCCCCCCCCTCTCGGCCCTCATCACCTTACACACTCCTGCACGCACTCTCCGTTCTTCCTCTGTCACCTCCCTCGCTCTCCCTCATCTCCCCTGCTCCCCTAACCACCTTCGTCCCTTCTCCCTCCCTGCCCCCCCATGCCTGGAACTCCCTCCCTGCCCACATTCGCCTTACCCCCTCCTTCCGTTCCTTCAAATCCCTCCTTAAAACCCACCTCTTCCTCGCCACCTTCCCCGATGCCTGCTAGTACTCCCCTCTCAACATTCACTGTCCGCCTAACTGCAACCAAACCAAGCATGTGCACCTGAGACGCCGCATCCACTTGAATGTTTTTATCCCTTGTCTTTCCATATGTCCCCTATCCCTGTCTCCCCTCTCCTAATCTATTAGATTGTAAACCATAGGCAGGGACCGTGTCTTTCTCATTGCTATGTAAAGTGCCAGGTACACTGCTGGCGCTATACAAATGCTTGTAATAATAATAATAATAATCTCCTGCTAATCACTCCCAACTACCAGTAGCCAGGGGTTTAAACCCCAACTAGTAAGCATGTATGGCTCTATGCCCCAAGAATGTATCTAGTTTCCGTTTGAAGCTAGTTATGGTGCTGGGTTTCACAGCCTCCTCTGGCAAAAAGTTCCACAACTGTATTGTCCTCTGAGTGAAAATGTACTTTTGTTTGTTTTAAGTCTCCTGCCATTTAACTTCAAAAAGTGTCTCTTTGTTCTCTTATTGTGAGAAATGGCAAACAGTTCCCTATTTACTTTCCCCTACAGGCCACTCATGATTTTATAAACTTCTATCATATCCCCCTTAACCACCTCTTCTCCAAACTAAACAGCCCTAACTTGTTGAGCCTCTCCTCATACGGAAAGAAGTCAGTCCATCCCTTCTATCGTCCTTGTTGCCCTTCTCTGAACTTTTTCCAATTCTATAATATCTTTCCTAAGATGGGGCAACTAGAAATGCACACAATATTCAAGGTCGGGTCATACCAAAGATTTATACAGCGGCATAATGATATTTTCTCTTTTCTGTTCCTTTTGCAATAATGCCTAGCATTTGGTTTGCCTTTTTTATTGCTGCTGCACACTGAGCTGATGTCTTCAAGGAACTAGCCACAATGACTCCAAGATCCTTCTCCTGAGTAGTTAGTTACACACAGATCAGAACCTAGCATCGTGAATGTAAAGTGAGGATTATTTTATCCTATGTGCATCACCTTGCACTTATCAACAGTGAATTTCATTTGCCATTTTATTGCCCTTTCACCTACTCATGCAAGATCCCTCCGTAGTTCCTCACAGTCTACCTGGGTCTTTACTATCTTGAATAATTTGGTGTCATCTGCAGATTTAGCCACCTCATTCTTTTAGCCCCTTTTCCCAGATCAATGAATATGTTAAATAATACTGGTCCTAGTACCAACTTTTGAGGCACCCCACAGTTTACCTTTCCTCTTATTCCATGACAACTTAATTTGCTTGGGAGTCTCTGGTGAGGGACTTTGTCCAAAGCTTTTTGACAATCCAGCTATACTATATCAACTGGATCACCCATCCACGTGCTTCTTGACGTGATCATAAAATTCTAATAGGTTAGTGAGATATTACTTTCCTTTACTAAAGTCAGGCTGCTTTACCATCAAATCATGCTTGTCAATGTCTTATTCTCTGTAAAGCGCCAGGTACATCGCTGGTGCTATATAAAAGTTTATAATAATAATAATTAATAATGTCTAGTAATTCTGTTTTTAACAATGGTCTCCACCTGTTTGCTTGGTACTGATGTTAGGCTTAACGTCTGTAATTTCCAGGGTCACCTCTGGAGCCCTTCTTAAGAATTGGGGTTACATTTGCTAACCTCCAATTGTCTGGCATGGAGGAGGATTTTAGCAATAAGTTACATATTGCTGGTAGTTCAGCAATTTCAAATTTTAGTTCTTTCAGTACCCTTAGATGTATACCATCAGGCCTGGGTGACTTGCTACTGTTTAAATTATCGATATGCAATAAAACCTCTTCTGGCATGATGCTAATTTCGGATAATTCCTCAGATTCCTCATCAATTAAGTAGTTCTGTTGTGGGTGTCACCCTCAACATCCTCTGTGGTAAAAAGTGATTTAGTTTCTCAGCAATGGCCTTGTCATCTTTGAGCACCCCTTGTTCCTTGATCATCTAGCAGACCAACTGCCTCTCTAGCAGGTTTCCTGCCTCTGATATACTGGAAAAAAAGGTTTTCTTATTGGATTTGATACCTTTAGCAAGTTGTTCCTCAAATTCCCTCTTGGCCTGTCTTATCATGGTTTTTATCTCTGAACCTATGTTTGTGCTTGTTCCTATTTACTTTATTTGGAGTACTTTTCCATTTTTTGAAAGACATTTTTTTGGCCCCCTTAATTTTACCATTTAGTCATGCAGGCATTTCTTTGGGTTTTTTCCTGCTTTTTTTAAAAAACAACAACTTGTGGTATACATTTAATCTGGGCATCTAAGATAATAGTTTTCAATAGTCTCCATGCCTCTTGCAGGCCTTTGACCCAGATGACTTTCCCTTTTTGTTTCCCCATAACTAACTTCCTCATCTTTGCATAATTCCCCTTCCTGAAGTTAAACACACTTGCAGCAGACTTACTGTAGGTGAGTGCCTTACCTACCACACCTCTCAGTGTCTTTTATCACTGTCCCAATGTGCTCCTCCTCTTTGTCCACCCCAGATTGTAATATAAGTCTTTTGAGGCAGGGACATGTCTCTAATCACGTCAGTTTAGCATACCGCCCAACATTTCCAGCAACCAGAGGGACAAGTTCCGCCTCCTTGGTCAGTAAGCTCTGCCCCTCAGTGAACAAGCCACACACCCACCTCCCAACATTTCAAGTGCAGAAAGAGGGACAAAAGCTCTCCTGCTTATCAATCCACTTAGTTTCTTGTAATTCTGCCATTACCCCCATTGACTAGACAATGCCTCGAGTCCTTCTGAATGGCCACAGGAATATATTAGGATATGGTAGTGTTAGGATTTAAAATCCAGTAATTTCCCTCCCAAGCACAATTCCCCAATCGGGATCTTTGTCACCCCCACACCACAAATTAGACGTTTTTAATATCCAGTAATTTCCCTCCCAAGCACAATTCCCCAATCGGGATCTTTGTCACCCCCACACCACAAATTAGAAGTTTTTAATTGGGTACAACACTGTTTTATTATCCTGCTCACACAATCAGGTACAGCATGAACCCAATGCAACAGTTCTTAGATAGATCCTAGCCTGGCCTGCCTAGCATATAAAATATGTTTCTTACGTGTCCTGCAGATCACAGTGGCGAGCGTTGGTTTGGAGAGGTTGATACAGGTGGGGGCCCGGGGGTCCGTACCCGGGAAAGGTGCCCCTTGTTGTGTTGCAGAACTCCCTATGGAGGAGCTCCAGAAAGGGTCATCAGCCCACGGACACCAAGTTAGATGCCAAGCGCTGAGACAAGGACCTGGAGTATTGCTTGGCTTTTTATACTGTTCTGGGTGGGGACATGTTGTCAAAATACTGAGTGCAGGGTTCGACTGACCTTTCAGGCAGGAGGTGTATCAGCATATTTGGGAACAAAGCCTTTTGTAATCTTTTGATGGTTTGGGGCTTACCCAGTTGATATGCTTATTTATTTTCCCCCAATCTATTTCCAGAGCATTCAGACCCCAACCCTCCAGTCCGGGCCAAACCTTCTGTAATTTAGATTGGGGTATTACTCATGCCCCTCCTGGCATCTCCAAGGCTACTTTTCTCGTTGACACCCAGTCACTCTGCATCAAAGTACTAAAAAGGCCCCTTTGTCTGGTTAGGTGTTGCCGCCTATCTCCTGTTTTGCAGTACTTATAGCTTTGTTTATAGCAACATTCCTTTCTCCTCTCCTTTGTGCATGGCTCTCAACTTCGTATCACTGTGACCTGAGGATTTTGGTTTGAGGTTTAGCTGGCTAGTAGGTTCTTTAGCTTGTACCCATCATGCTCTATAATATGAACCAGTGTTTTTCCCACTTGGGCTAACATATATTCAATACTATTTATATTTAATCTACTAATTACAAACAGGTGTTCTATATAGTTACTAAAGTCATCTAAATGCAGGTTTACAATCATGTGATATGGGGAGAATACAATCAGAATGCAGCACAAGTCAGTGTACACAGTTACTAAGATAAAAACAGGTTTACATGGCCAGGTGAGATTACAATAAAAATGCAACAGTAGGTTCTGGCCAAACACTGTTGTTGGCACACTCCACACCCATGTGGAGCCAATGGGAAACATGCCCAGACCTCCCCCACAATTAACACTAAGGCATAAGAAGACCCCAGACCCCCCCTCCTCCCCACTCCATTGAATCCCTCTGAATGGCCATAGGGATCCCTTAAAATGTTGGCATCCAGTTCGACAGTTATGGGACTATATGACGAGACCTCTAAATGTTCTCAGGGGTGCAGTGGGAACTGCCACACATACTCCATAATAATACTGGGGAATTAGTAGCCTTCATTTACCCATATTGACTAGATAATGTCTCGAGACCTTCCAAATGGCCATAAGAATCTATTGGGACGCACACTGTGGAACCTGCATACATTCGTGTGGAGTCAATGGGAAACACTCCCAGACCCCTCGCAAATAATATTGAGGCATAAGAAGTGCTCAGCCCCCTGCTCCCTCCCAATTCATTAAATCCCTCTGAATTATCTAGTCAATGTGGGTAAATGGAAGCAAGTCATTCCCCGATACCATAGAGTATGGGGAGGGGTGGTGGTTTCCCACTGCTCCCTTGAGAACATGTAGAGGTCTCCTCATATTTTCCCAGAACTGTCAACTGCATCTCAACATATTTTAATGGATCCCTATGGCCATTTGGAAGAATCAGTGCATTCCTATGGCCATGTGGAGGGATTCAGTTAATTGGGAGGGAGCAGGAGTGTTTCCTATTCGATCCACATGGGTGTTTGGGGGGGGGGGTTCCACGGTGTACCCCAAATTGTTTATTTAGAAGTCACCACATCCCAATATATTCCTATGCCCCAAACACTGTTTGGCCAGAACCCACCGTATCCCAATATATTCCTATGGCCATTTGGACGCTCTTGAGACAATGGCCCTACGGACACGTGATGCTCCCACGCATGGACACCTAGTGTCCATGTAAGGGGAGCATCTCGTGTAAATGTGGAGGTGCGTAGGTGTGCGCTCCTGCGACCCACACATTCCCACCATGCACAGAGCAACCGTTGAAAACGCAGGTCACTCCATGGGTGGGGATGGGCGAGCACCCGTCTGCACCTGCACCCCCCGCTCTGTCCCTGCGCTGGGCACACAGACTGCTCCCCCCCCCCCAGCAGCGGTCCATGTAAAAAGGGCCATTATCTAGTCAATGTGGGTAAATGGAGGCTAGTTATTCCCCAATATTATTTTGGAATATGAGGGGGGAGGGGGGCTATTGCACCCCATTTTGAGGTCTCCCAGTGCATCCCCAATACTCTTTGGCAGGATCTCAACATATTCTAATAGATCCCTATGGCCATTTGGAGGGATTGAATTAGGAAAAAGTAGAGGGCTTTTTATGCGTTGGCATTATTTAGGAGATGTCAAGCAGTGTTCCCCTATGTCTCCAGTTGAGTATTTGAGGAGTCACTCAATGTGCCCAAAACAGTATTTGGCTGGAACCCACCATGTCCCAATATATTCCTATGGCCATTTGAGAGGTCTGATGCATTATCTAATAGATGTGGGTAAATGGAGCCTAGTTATTACCAATATTATTTTGGAGTATGTTGGGGGGGGCGGGATGTCTACTGCACCCGAGATCTCCCAGTGTGTCTCCGACACTCTTTTGGAGAATCTGAACATGTTTTAATGGATCCCTATGGCCATTCGGGAGAGGTCAATGCATTCCTATGGCCATTCGCTGTCCTTTTTAGTATGTCCCGCTTATGATCATGGTGCAATCCTCTGAGTAAGTATTGTCTGTGATAGCAGCTAGCACCCTTCTTGGACCCACTGACGTTAATAGAATCCCACCTGTGCCACCTGCTAGTGCAGATGCTACTCACCTAGAGAATTGCATCCATGGTTGTAAGTGCCATCATCATCATCAATCAATCATCATCATCATCCTAATTAAATAAATATTTAACTTCCAGCTTTCTGAGTTCATGTTGCCTGTCCTTCTGTACAACCCATTCAAAAATGGAGATCCACTGAAAGTGCTGGGTCTTGCATGCTGTCCCTGGAGGTGAGATTCCCACTCACTCCATAACTTTCAGTATGAGACTGAGGGAAGCCAGTTGAGAGCACAGAGAATGAGAGCTGCTGCTTGGAGGCAGAGAATGGGAGATGGCTGAGTTGTCCAGGTTATGGACACACTTCAGGATCAGGTCAAGAAATGGAAGCAGAGGAGGATCAGTCCAAAAATAGATCTGGAGGGCAGTCACTGTGATGCCCTGCCCCCCCCCCGGGTGGGGCTCTAGTGGGGGGCTCTCCCTGACTGGAGCCCTGGGGGCCTAGGGCACAAGGGGCTGTGGGCTGCTAGCCCAAGTACTCACAAACCACGAGCTTCTTCAACACTCTTTATTCACCCAGCGAGGTATCAGCAATACACAGTGAGTGTATCTCTCAAGTCCTTATCCCCGCTGAGGGGGTCAGTCTCTGGGCCTCTGGTCAGGCCCTCTGGCTCAGTCCTGCTGCATAGGCCCTCCTACGCAGTTAGCTCGGCTGGAGAGAAAGCAGGTGCATCTGCCTCCTAGCCGATCATGCCCCCAACTGCCGTGTGCCTCGCGCACGCTTTTCCTGGCTCCGCTCACCAAGTCCCGTGCGGGGCTCTGCTGCGCAGGCGCCACCACATCCCCCTGTCCAGTGGCAAAGCCCTCATTTTGCTCATGTGCACCACACGATGCCCCTCTTAACCCTAGCAGGAAACGTGCAATGATCGCATGCGTGTGCGAGAGTCAGAGGTTGCTAGTACTTGACTCATCATGGGAGGCAGTCTTTACCACTGCCCCACGTAGTAGTCTTGCAGGCGGGTAGGGATTCGTGTCTCCCTGTGCGGCCTTGATCATTCCTGACACGACGAAGGCGACTCTGTCAGGCGATGAGGGGTTCCGGTCGTCTCACTCGTAGTTGGAGACTCCGGAGGGCTGTTGGGAACAGGAACGCTGACCATTGCTGGT
This sequence comes from Sphenodon punctatus, assembly GCA_003113815.1. Lineage (NCBI taxonomy): Eukaryota > Metazoa > Chordata > Lepidosauria > Sphenodontia > Sphenodontidae > Sphenodon > Sphenodon punctatus. Next base: position 1,916,949 of record QEPC01013938.1, read on the forward strand.
TGTGTTTCTTGTTCGATGGATGCTGGTAGGGGCAGCTCCTGGAGTTGCTCCCGTGTTGCAGTGTCGGGTGGCAGTGGTGGGTTGTAGGTTGTGCGTGGCTCTGTGGGGCACTCAGCCCGCCTCAAGTGTTGCCGATTTCGGCGATATGTGGCTCCCTGGGGGGTTCTCACCACATAGGAACGGGGTTCTGGCCGATTGGCTACTACTGTGGCTGGTTGCCATCCAGTCGGAATGGCCATCCGGATCGTGTCCCCTACAGCTAGGGGGGGAAGGGGACGAGCTCGCCTGTCGTAACAAGCCTTTTGTTTCTCCTGCTGCTTGTGTAGTGTCTCATGCGTGCCTCGGGGTACCATTGGCGTGAGGACTGGGGTAGTTGCTGGCAGTGTGCTGCGAAGTACACGTCCCATGAGCAGTTGTGCAGGAGCAAATGATGTGCCTGATATGGGTGTGTTTCGCAGGTAGAGTAATGCTAGTCGAGGGTCCGTGCCATCTTTCATCCATTTCTTGAGCATGGTTTTCACTGTCTGCACCATCCGTTCCGTTTGTCCATTGGATTGGGGGTACGTGGGACTCGAGTGGGTCAGCGAGAAGCCCCAGTCCATGGCGAACTGCTGCATGGCTTGGCAGGCAAATGGGGAGTGGTCGCAGACCATCTCCTTGGGAATTCCATGTCTTGCGAAGATCGCCTTGAGTCGTTCGATTATGGACCAGGCCGTCTTGTCTGGTAAATGAATTACCTCTGGATATTTGGAAAAATAATCCACGATTACCATGTATGCTTGTTGCTGCAAGTCGAAGATGTCCACAGCTACTTTGAGCCATGGTAATTCTGGTATGTGGTGTGGCACCATGGGTTCAGCCTGCTGAGCTGGCCTAGCTTCTTGGCATGGGTTGCATCCTGCTACCCACTGTTCAATGTCCTTCACCATGTTGGGCCAGTACATGAGGGTCCTCGCCCGAGCCTTGGATCGTTGAGCTCCTTGGTGTGGGACGTGTATTCTCCTCAACATGTCCTGTCTGGATTCTTCTGGAATTATTATCTTGTTTCCCACCATCAGGAGACCATCTTCCAGCCACAAGTCATGTCGGAGGGGCCAATATGGTCTGAGCGATGGCGCAACTGACTTCACGTGGCGAGGCCAACCTTGACTGTGTAGAGACTGCAAGCTGTTCAGGATGGGGTCCTGTTGTGTGTGATCCTGCAGTTG
>QEPC01013938.1:1921393-1941604 GCA_003113815.1 Sphenodon punctatus
GGATCCTGCAGTGCCAGGGGTCATCTGAATATCGTATGTCGTCAGGACTGAACGAGGTCGAAGCCCCCACGTGCACTGCATTGACCGTGCTGGTGCGTGTGGGAATTCTAGCTCTGCAGACCTTGGCGAAGTGGTTCCTCCCTCCACACCGGCGACATGTCTGCCCGTACGCAGGGCATTGTTGGGGATCATGTAGGTGTCCACATCTTCTACATGGGCGTCGAGGGGCTTCAGTGTCCCTTGACTGGGGTGGGCTGGTCTCTGTCGTCGGTGGGGGCTTTCGAGAGGTGGCCACAGAGTGCGAGAACACTGCTAGGACCCGCGGCTCAGTGGACATTGCCGTGGCTTGAGCCCATGTGTTGGCCTTCATGCGACAGATGTCCACAGCCTGGGTCAAGGTGAGGTCCGGTTTCTCCAACAGCCTTTCTTTTAGCTTGGGGTCAGGGATGCTGAACACAATCTTGTCCCTGAGCATCAGGTCCACGTTTGGGCCAAATTCACAATGCTGCGCCTTCTCACGGAGGGCTGTGAGGAATTGTCAATCCCAGCCTGTTCGTCGAACTGGAGTTGCCAGAATTGGAACCGCTCAAATACAGGGTTCTTCTTAGGGACACAGTAATTCTGTAGAGCGCTGAGGAGCTCTGCTAGGGTCTGCTTGGCAGGGTCTGCAAACACATTCAGTAGGGTATTGTATACTTCTAGGGCATTGTCTCCTAGGCAATGCAGGGCAACCGCTACCTTGTACTACTCTGACTTCTTGGCTGCCTCAGTAACAGTGAGGTAGAGCATTAACCGTTGCTCCCATCTCCTCCAATTTTCCCCGAGATTCCCATCAAAACTGAGAGGGGGTGGTGGCTTGAACTGGTCCATCATTGGGGTTTCCTCCTTCACTGATGAGTGAAGACCACTTCTGACACCATGTGATGCCCTGCCCCCCCGGGTGGGGCTCTAGTGGGGGGCTCTCTCTGACTGGAGCCCTGGGGGCCTAGGGCACAAGGGGCTGTGGGCTGCTAGCCCAAGTACTCACAAACCACGAGCTTCTTCAACACTCTTTATTCACCCAGCAGGGTATCAGCAATACACAGTGGATGTCTCTCTCAAGTCCTTATCCCCACTGAAGGGGTCAGTCTCTGGGCCTCCAGTCAGGCCCTCTGGCTCAGTCCTGCTGCATAGGCCCTCCTACGCAGTTAGCTCGGCTGGAGAGAAAGCAGGTGCGTCTGCCTCCTAGCCGATCATGCCCCCAACTGCCGTGCGCCTCGCGCGTGCTTTTCCTGGCTCCGCCCACCAAGTCCCGTGCGGGGCTCTGCTGCGCAGGCGCCGCCACAGTCACGCTGGGAAACAGGTAAGGGCAGGAACTTTGCAACGGTCGGGCAGAAACTAAGCCGGGCACAAGAGCAGGTGACTTCATCCCACCCGTTGTCTCCACTAGGTGAACCCGTGGCATCGGTGCAGGGTTGCTAGATAGAGGAAAATTCATCCTGTAGGGAAATTTTGTGTATAAAGAGGAAAATGGAAATCTCAGGAAAATAACACGAATTTCAGAGAGATGTTGAGAGGGGTCCTGCTTTTACCACCCCTGTCAGCCTTATAGCCTCGTCCCAGGACAGCTGGGCTGCTAGGAAGAGAGAGTGGCTGCTGGCCTAGGATGGGGCTAGTGGGTGTGGCCTCTGGGGTTGGGGGCGTGACTTAACAAAGCTTCCCCCCTACTGCGCATGCGGCTTTTTTGTTGACAAGCTGCTGACGCCGAGTGGGCGTGGTCAAAGCCTTTGACCCCTTTGCGCCTCCGTCACGCCGTGGAGGGGGCCAGAGCGAGTTTGCGGAAGCGCCGGCGGAAGATGGCGTTGGCTGGGGCAGAGAGTGGCTCCCGGTATTCCGAGGGGGCGGCGCGGCCGGATCCTCTGTCCCGCTACACCTGCCCGGTCTGCCTGGAGGTGTACGAGAGCCCGGTGCGGGTGCCCTGCGGTCACATGTAAGGGAGCGGAGCGGGGGTGCCTGGGGCTGGGCTACGCGAGGGAGAGGAGGGGCTGTGGGTAAGGGACCGGGCCACGGGAGGGGCGAGTTCTGGGCATCGGGCTGGAGCGGTAGGAAGAGGGGGTGGGGTTCGGAAAGAGACACGGGGGGACCGAGCGAGCGAGCGCTGGAATGTAGCTCGGGCCTCTCCCCGGTGTCTCCCTCCCTTCACTCTTTGGGCGGGCCTGGTCTAAGGTTTTCCGCTCCAAAGTCTAGAAACCAGGCTCTGCTGCCTACTCGGTGCTGGAGGCTGCTTCCCTGCAGGGCATCTGGCCGCCTTAACGGAGCTCGGGCACCCAACGCCTCTCCTCTCCCAGCTTAACCTCCGGTTTGCTTGTTCGAATTCCCCCCCNAAAAAAAAGAAAGAAATAATCAAAGGGGCTTTATTAGGTTTAAAACGCTTTGGAGGCGAAGAAGGCTAAATCCAAATATGCGGTTGTGCCGTGTGCGAGCTCGGTTTCAGAAAGGATAAGCAAAAGCTTTCGGGCCCATGGGTTGCTTGCTTAAAAGAAACTGAAAGTAAAAACGGACACAGCCCCAAAGGGGTTTTTTCGAACGCCTCAATGGAGACTAGATACAATGGGCGGAGGCTCAAATTGCAGATCCTGGGAAATGCGCCTGAAACAGAGGAATCGAAACCTTGGTGGCTTCAGTAAATAAAAAGATGAGCTTGTGCTGCTGTTTCAGGAAGCTCGAGCCACTCAGTTATATTATTATTATTATTATAAGTGAAAACACACCTTTTCCCCATGTGCTCTATTTGATGATACTTTGTCTATAAAACTTTGTTCTTTCACAGTGCAGTTAGCTGTTCCTATTTTTCTATAGGAGGCCCATGTGCAAAAGGGAGGAAAACATTTTGAATGTGAAAATGTGGTATGAAACTAACTGGAAGGGCACTTGAACATTAAATAAAGCTGACAGCAGCTTCAGCTAAATAGTAGACTTTAGGGTGACTGCCTGTTTAAATAGCAGCAATAGGTTGCTTATGGTGCAAATGGTTGCTTTAGGGATGCTGTATTTGCATGCATTTTCTGCCCTATAAATTATTACAAATCATGTTTCTTCTGTATTAGCTTTTGCACTCCATGCCTGCAAGAATGTCTTAAGCCGAAAAAGCCCGTTTGTGGAGTCTGCCGTAGTACCCTGTTACCTGGCAGCAGAGCTCTGGACCTGGAAAAACAAATCGAAACAACAGAAACCACATGCAACGGCTGCAGTAAAAAAGTACGGAAACTTTTCAAAAGTATGAAGAAGTATTAATTGAAGTACGTGCTTGTCTGCCTGAGAGATGCAGCCTATGTGGAAATAGAATACGTATGCAGGACTTGCCTGTCTGATAAAGACAGGCTGTGCTCAAGACTTCAGTAACCATGAGCAATCAGAATTTGAATTTTGGGGGAACAATCTAATCAGTGTGGTAACATCTTGCTATTTCTCCTTTTCTGTCTCCTCTTTCTCTTTGAGGTGATGCATTTAAAATGAAGGAAGGAACGCTTATTAAACAAAAGCAAATAAACTGTTAATATGAAGTGAAAATGTTGGTGCTACTGAAATAGTGCAGCTTCCCCCTTTTGAGGGTGGTGGCAGCGTGCAGTACAACTTTAAGTTTCTATCTTGATATGCTACCGTAAGTAGAATTGAAGCTGTTAAGGGATAGGCAACTTTCTCTAAAGAAAATTAATCAATAAAGCTGGAGCAGAATTCTAATCATGACTTCTGCGGCACATGCTCCTTTGAGCAAGGCCCAGTCTTGCCATGCTGAGCTTTCAAGGGAAGGGTGGGGAAATAAAAATTCAATAAATAAATAAAGGTGGCTAATAAGAGTAGGGTTGTCTTACTACTCTAGAATTTTCATGTTTTGTCATATTGCACCAAGGAGGATGATGCTTCTAATACGTGGAGTTGCTAGTTTTAAAATCCAGATTATATGTAACTGCTGCAATTTAGGAATTATTGCACTCTTGGGAACAATGTTGTGTACTATGGAACAATGTTGGCTGATACTACTTTGCTATGTTGCAGAGCTGAATCTTTTACAGTTATCACCCACACTTGTGTACTAATTTTTTATGAAGCTAAAATTAGTCATTTAAAATGAACTAAAGAACATTGTCTGTTTTAAAGCATACAAATACTTTTAACAGTTCCAACTGTGTAAATTCTAATTTCATATCTTTCATAGTGTTCTGTATTTCTCTTGATCAAGACCCGGTCAGTTTCTCTTCTCTTAGCACTTTCATTTTCTCTTTAGTATCTTTGTACCTGTTTGGATTGTGAAATCTTTGGTGTAGATGGACTTCAGCCACTTAGCAGTCTGTTGCTAAATGGAATGGAATGTGTCATGGTGGCCACTCGTTTCTGAATGGGATTTTTAAATGGCAAACTATTGTTGACTTGTTCAGGCCTCCCATGTTTCTTTGCCAAGAAATGTACTTCTAGCCGTTTCCTTATTGGAAATGGACAACTCAGTCTTATTAGGCTTAATCTTTAAAATTTCTACTTGGTAAAAAACCTTTGAACAACTGATTTTGCGAGAAGACGCTGTTAATATATAATCCCAAAATTGCACTTTATTCTCTAGCAGTTGAATATGTCCCAGACACCACCCCACAGTGTAGTTCTTGCATAGCAGATCACCTCCTGGCAGGGCAAACTGCTTCTGTCTGATCTGTTACAAGCGATAGAAGGGAGAAAGCTAGAGCACAGCTACAAAGCAGAAATGATAGCTTTCTGCATCTATTGGGAGTAAAAGATCAGAATTACAGTTGGCTATCAAAGGTGCTGTGATGTATTGCTTAGGATGGGTGGGGAACCTTTTTCCTTTTCAGGGGTCACTTTGAAAATTAGTACATTCTCCAAGGGCCCCCACAGATGCTGAGGATGCTTAAGTGTGTGCTTGGGAAAAGGAGGGTTGATGTGTGCCATGTATCTGTACCTACATAGCCCCATATCTCTGCTCCCTTATCCAGAGCTCTTTTTTCAGTGCTTAGGGTTAGGAACTGGATCCAGGAATTAGAAAGGAGCCACATAAAAATGGGGCACATTTGGCTCCTGGGCTTGATGTTCCCCATCCCTTGTTTAAGATACTGCTTGTGTAAAATGGTTTGTTTGGTGCATTCATAACTGTTTCATGAATCAAAGCTCTTAGCCTTCCCTACTCAGTAGAATCTCATCTGAGAATTTCTCCATCTAGCATAGTGTTCTAGGATAATTCTGCATTGTTCTGAAGTCTGCCTATTTTTAAACTTTGTTTATTTTTAAAAAATCTAGGGTCTTTAATAACTCTCTCTGTTTACACAGATGTACCTTTCAAAGATGCGCATTCATGCAGCTACTTGTTCAAAATACCAGAACTACATAATGGAAGGTGTTAAAGCTGTGACTAAAGAACCATCTCGAAATACCAGGTAGCTTATTACTACTTGAAAGATCCCTGCTTCAGCTCAAAAGGATGCTTTTGGATAGCAGGTCCCCAACCCTAGGGTTTTCCGTATCAGTTAAAACTTTATCGGGGAGTGGCTTATGAAAGATCATTCCATGATCCTAACCAAGGGTTAAAAAAACACCCTCTGTTGGCAGTGGATCCAGCAGAGTTCATTTCAGGTTTTATGGTGGACCTGGATATATAGTTGACTGGGTGCTTTGTGCTGTGACAGGCAATTTTTATACTTGCTGTTCTGTTTTAACTTGTGAACACTACAGCTTCTGTCATTCTTTTCTGTAGATCCTGTTAAGTGGGGTGGTTTCATTTTGACCATTCATTGAACTCCCTGCATCTCCAGTATTGCAGCCCTTTCCTATTCTGTAAGAGTGACTGTGTAGAGTTCGTGCAATAACAATGAAAATAGTCCTAGCTGCAAATGGTTAAAAGTGAACTGAATTTTAACATGTCTTAGTTCTCTGGGATCACATTGATAATGTGGGCTATGATCTTGCAGCTTACTGTGCAGACACATACTGCCCTATTAACCTCATAGGGTCTTCACGCAATCTAATTCAGCAGGGGTGCTTCAAACTGTGGCTTGGGAACAATTCAAGTGCAGCTCTTAGCCAGTGCCAGTCCCAGGTCTCGCACTCCCTTAATGTTCATTGCAGCTGTTCCTCAGAATCTTCCCTGCCATCCAGTCACAAAGCAAGAGGCAAGGGGCATGCACATGTACATATCTTGTGGCTCTCAGCCATATAAAGATTTTAGTAGGCAGTTCTTGAGGTTGGGAGGTTTGCCCATCTGTGTAATACGGTATCAGGGGCAAAAGTAAAAAAAAGTTACTTTAATAACGCTTTACTTGCCATGAGCAGAGACAGGAAGTTAAGTATAGGAAAACTTGTTTAGTATGTTTTTTTTCTACTCATCATGTATAGTCCTTACATCATGGGTGGAGAACCTCTGGCCAGTTGCTTTCTTTTGATTTTATTTAATCCCTTTCCGGTTACTGGTTTTGGTCCATGGATCCAGTCCCCTTTTCTCAAGCTTTGAAAGTGAGCTCAAGGGGGGAGCTCCATAATCTGAACCCACCCCTTCTATTTTGAGCATCTCCAACTGCTGTCTTGTCTGTTGGAGGGGAAAGGTCCCCTCCGCTGGTTTAAATCCTGTATTAAAATGTTAGAAAAGTCAACTCAAGACAGCAATTCAGGAGTTACTATGTACTAACATCTGTGCAGTGGAAACCTGGCCATCCAGAACTTGTTCATACTGGTGGTTTTGTTCATCCTGAGTTGTCTCGTGTCCCTCAGATGAGTGAAATGCTTGAAAGTAGAGAGAGATTGTGGCCTACTCCACTCTCTCCCCCTTCAGACCCTATCCTAGTCTTGTTACTTCAGATGTGGCAAGGGTGTGGGGAGAAGGAAAGCACACGAGCAGCCTGCTGCCAAGTCTCTTGTCCTGCTCTCCCCCCTCTACCTTGCATTCTCCAGGCTCAAGGAGAGCAAAGCCTGAGGTGAATGCAAGGGAGAGAGCAGAACAGGTCTCTGCTTCTCATCTACCCTAGTTGGGGCAAGAGAGCTGTTGTCACCCTCCTGCTCTGATGCTCTCTTGCAGCCATTTCAGTCCCTGGCTCACATGAGTTTGGGAGGGTGGGTGTGGACAGCAGGAGAACTGCTAATCTGGACCCTTTCGTTGTGTCCAGTGGGTCTCGACTGTGTATCTTTTTCTAAAGAATAACTCTTATACTGTGTAAATGTATAAGTGCCTGCTTTTAGAGCTACCAATCAAGTAGAAATCCTGTCAAGACCTTGAATACTTGGTGTTTGGAGTACCTTCTCACAGATGACCCTGAATTTCTCTTTAGCTTTTTATCTAAAATGTAGAATACAGTCTTTCTTTTTTTTCCTACCTAGGACTGTTCCAAATCGCTTTACATTTCCTTGCCCTTACTGCAACGAGAGAAACCTTGATCAAGAAGGACTAGTTGAACACTGCAAAAAGTATCACATCATGGATGCAAAACAAGTGGTAAATTATTATTGTTAGCTTTTATATAGCGCTAGCGATGTACCTACTATAAATTAAATGCAACAGTTTTGATAGGAAAGAATGATCTTTTAGGCCCTTTTTACATGGGCTGTGTGAGGTGGGGGTCATGTTTGCACCAGTGCGTGGGTGAGGGAGAATTTGGACCAAGCACACACCCATTCCTCCCCCCGCCCCCTGGTCAACACACACAGACCAACTGCCGTTTTTGCCAGTTGCTCCGTGCGTGTTGATGGGTGGGGATGCATGTTCAGCGGGACCGTGCACACACTCGCTGTGCCCCTTACACGGGACTCACCCATGCATGAACACCCAGATTTCTGGGTGTTCATGCATGGGTGAGTCCTGCATAAAAGACGTGGCGGGTGCATGTGCGCTCCTGCGAAACACTCATCCCCACCCATCAACACACATGGAGCAACAGGCAAAATCGCAGATTTCTGGATGTTCATGCGTGGGTACATCTTGTGTAAAAATGACCATAGTCCTACAGTCACTCAAGTATGTGGTTGACTTTAAGCCAGTGGTTCCTAGCTACAACACCCTAACGTTTCACAGTACTTCTCGCCAGACTTGTGCCATGCTAAAATGACAAGAACGCTATAGTTATGGGTAACAGCCCAATTAATACTCAATTTGTTCTGTCTCGGGTTACACGTAAAATCTCAAACCCTATTGTGTAGGGCAGGAAACAAAGTGTTCTAAGCTTCTGTTTTCCTTGTGTTGTAAGCGTGGCATTCTTTTTCTGAGTGCTGTTGCTAGTAAGAATTGGAAATATCCAGTCTAAAGATCACATGTTCAGTAAGTCTCTCTAATGAAAGTGATTCTCTTGCGATTAAACTGGCTCTTGTTCTGCCAGGTTTGCCCAATCTGTGCCTCAATGCCCTGGGGAGATCCAAATTATAGGAGTGCAAACTTCATGGAACATCTTCAACGGAGACATCAGTTTTCCTATGATACTTTTGTGGTATGTAACAAGTCCATGCTTGTAAAAAAATAAATTAAAAAATTCTCTCATGGCTTTTATTAGTTTTTTAATTTTTTAAAAAGAAAAATTTTCCATGATAGTTTGGAAGAAAATAAAGCTGTTAGCAAAATGGTAACTTACAAATTTCTTAAGACTTGTTAGCTTTTTCAACTTTTCATGCGTAATCCGGATCACATTGAGATGTGAGCAGTTTATATTTGGGGCAGGAGCAGGGGACTGATGTTGAAGATATTGCAGGTCTATATTTGTAGAGATAAATTAGCAGATGTATTCAGTTGTAACATCTGGTTTCTGATGCATTCTCTCATTCTTTTACTTCAGGATTATGATGCTGATGAAGATGATATGATGGCACAAGTTTTAGTACGTTCCTTGAGGGATCAGTGAGCAAAGCAAGAAATAAACTGTAATACCAAGCTTCCATTAGTGGGTAATGCATACCCTGACATTTCTTACCCTGAGAATTTTGGAAGCCCAGAATGGATTTTGGAGAGTCCTAATTACTTTTTTTCTGGCTCCTGCTCTCTCAGTTCATGTCCATAGCCTCGTATATTAACAGGTCCATTGCTGCTGCTTGTCCACTTCAGGCAGTTTCTCATACTTCTTTCATTTTCTCATACTCGTTTAATTTTGGCTTTGTCTCTTCTCATGGCTGCTGCCTCTTTCCCCCCGTTTCTCCTGCCTATTATTTTTCAGTCTCCTCTGTAGCCTCACTGGCACATACCCCAAGGAAGTCCTACAAATACTATAAAAACTCAGGTGGGATTGGAATAAACTAGCCAATAAAGACTTTGTATCTTCTTTGCCTCTTAAGCTTCCCTCAGCATTGATCGGGCATTGGAAACAAACATTTGGGGGCATTTTCAATCTCTACATCTTCACAGCAAACCGATGTTCATTACTATTTTTTGTTAAGCTCTTGTATAGCACCTACTAGTATAATCTTGACTGATGGTTTCTAGGATATAAAATAAAATTACAATAAAATCTTGTTTTTTATTAAAAAAATGTATTTTTAATTCGTAGATGTCGTGTCCAATGATCTTATTTGCTGTCTTACTCATGTTTTTCATCTGCAGTATTGGTTGTCTAGAGCTTGAATTACTAAACATTAAACATGACTACTTTTGATAGATGAACTCAAAAGTAAAACACCTCTCCCTGCTTTTTTTTCCTCTTAACTCTAAGCCATGCTGCTGGTATATTTCTACCTTTCCAGCCATTCAGAACAATTGGATAGCAGCAAACTAGCTAATCTCAGCACTTGTGTGTGCTGTACACATGTTAACACATAGTTTGAGAAGTTAGCTTTTTAAGCGTCTCTTGAAACAGGTGAATTTGAAATGTCTTCAAATGGTGTATACAGTTTATAAAGAGAAGAAAAGCAGAGTGGGAGGTGGAGACATAACTCAAGTACATGATGGAGAAAGCTAGGCTTGTATATTCTAAGTTGTCAGAATGCAACATGCAAATAATGGATTTGATGGGTTGCTACACCTGCACATCGGTGAATGCTGTTGATGTCCCTCTGGTTCATGTCTCAGTCCCATACTTCCTGGTAAACACAAAGCTTCATTACTTCATGCCACTGTGGTAGGATGAGCTTCAGTATAACAGAATTTGCTTTCGATCCTGTTTTTGCTAATAGGGATTATTGCACTAAAAAGGTTGATGAAATTTGAACTTTTGCCAAGATGTGCAGTTTTTGGCATTGGCACCAAACGTGAGCACAGATAACGGCAAACAGCTGCAATAATATGCACAAATAAGGCTTGAATGCATTTGCAAACGTGCAGTTAAAGTTCATGGACCCAAGGATTATGATGCCTCATTGGTACGTACCCCAAGGAAATATTTTTCTGTGGGTATAGCTTAATTTGCTTATCTATTCTTGGTGAGTTGGCTGTAACTCAGATGAGCATTGGTGATGGCTGGCCATGACACACATTGCTCCTGTTACAGTGTTAAGTTTAAATAATTCACTGTTAATAGCCAGTTGTTCACACTATTGAAAAAAATGTTCTATTATGAGTTTGCTTAACAACTGATAGGATTAAGAAACTCCCGAAATACTGGAGTTTCAGCACCACTTACGGTCCCCATCTTTGCTTAGTCTTGAACTGAACCATCAAGAAAGTGGGCATTTTAAACAGAATTCCAACTAGGGCTTCATTCCTCATCTATTAAGTCAGTGCTAAAACTGATATTAATGGTGGAATTATCTTAAATGTGGAGTTCTATATCAAAGGGTATTTTCTGTAACTTCCAGCCTTCGCAACACCCTGGATTGGGGGATTTTAAGGAGGTATTTGAAACATCTGAACAGATCAGCTCATGGTAAACTGTTCAAATGTCAGAACAACCCTGTAGAAATCCTACCATTGGGTGCATCTCATAGATTAAAAAAGTGACATTTGAGAGCACTTTCAAGGGGCTTTTACTGTTCTTGTGCTATGAGTCCATGCTGGTTGGCCAAACAGTTTAAAATTGAACTCTTAATATGATTCCATCTAGAAGGGCATAGAAGTGGCTGTAAGAAAAAAGCTGCCAACTCCTTACTTCAAGGAGATTCCTCCGGACACCGGGAAGCCTGCTTGATTGCAGTTATGCATTTTGAAACATTTCTTATGGAAATATAAAGTACTGTGTATGGGTGTTTTTTTAACTTTCTCCGGCAGAACAGTTGTCCTTCAAGACTTCTGGATGGGAAGTCCCAACACTGACAGAATTTATACAAGTTCTTTTCATAGAATCCAATCTTGTAATACATTGACCTGTTAGCAGATTTCTTCTAGTATTCTAAGTGCACTTCCTTATAATTTCAGTAAAATGTTTCAAAAAGCTAAGTGATTAAACTGCCTTGTTCTGATTTTTTTGAGATGTATAAATAAACCGCATAATTTATAAAACATTGTAATTTCTTCTTTCCTACCCTTCCTCTCCTCCCCCCCCCCCCCCATGTTCATAGCCCCACAGTGTGCTAGGAAACTGCTAATATGCGGAATAAGGGATGCCAGGATGGGCTTCTGTGCATATTTGGCAGACTTTTAACTCTTGCTGCAGGTATACTGGTTCTCTGTGTTAGCATAGAGCAGTAAACTCTTAAATCCTCAAATCAGCAAGATTAAAATCTGGTGGAAGCAGCTGTTCTAATTTTGTTGCTTGGCTTGAATGTCTAGTTGTGGTTGAAGAGAACGTAGCCCCAACCCTGTGTTTAAAATGTACATTTACAAGTATAACCGGGGTTTTCTTGCTGCTTTTAAAATTCTGTTCTATCTACACCACTGGCACTTTCACACTTTATAATAACACCCTTCCCCCCCAGATGTGTATGGAAAAAATCCATACACATCTGGGCAGGAGCTGTAGGCGCTACACTAGAACTCACTAGGTGAGTGGGCAGGAGATGTAGGGGTTACACTAGAACCAATGCAGCCCTGCACCATGTATTTTTTAATAAGCATCCACTTAAACGGGAGGTGTGGTAACCCTAGTTAAATCTTGTCTGACATTCTGTTCTTTCACGATGTCCTGTATTGAGTTTGAAGATTATTGATGTGCTTGAGGAAGGGACTTGTCTGGTCCAAACATTTGCGTACACTCACTAACAGTAGTTGGTTCAATAGAAGATATCTACTGATCTGCTTTGTACCCAGCTCCTACATTTGGGATCAGCTTGGCTACCATGCCCTCTTCTAACCAGAAAACCATGTCAGTTTAAGACTCAACCTAGCTTTACGCAGTGCTTTTGTACACTAACCAAAGAGACACATGCACACCCTGAAGATGGCATACATCTTGCTAGCACTATACCAGAACCTTACAGCGGAAGCTATTTGGGATGGGATTATAGACAGGATTTAGGATTTCAGATGATGGGATTGCTGCTTTTGGACAAGGACTACTGCCTTAACAGTGATGAGATGAGAGAGGCCATCAGAAATCAACCCAGAGGCTTAAGGGCATTGTCTTTCCTTTTATATTATTTAAATGAAATCTTATTGGTAGCGATTTCAGCTTTCACAATTCTAAGACTTGGGAAGCTAGGATATTGTCAACAGAAGTTTGGGGACTGGTGATGATAGTTTACCGTCTGACCTGTAGATGTACTTCTGCAGCCGTTTCACATATTGGTTTAGAAATAAAGCTAAGCTTCATTGAATAAGGCATCCTCTGAACTCAACCCTCAGAAGATAGAATGGAGCTAATTATTTTTTTTTAATGTCACTGATTAATACTTAAATGACAACTGTATTTTTATTTTGTCCAGGTCCTAAAGTAGCCAGCCTGTGTTTTAAAAAATACTCTCCTGTAGTTTTGAAGAGTTGTATATGCTGTGCTTCATTATTATTCAACAGCTTGTAATATTCCATAATAAAAAAAAAACCCTATGGCTTAGAATAATAGTTGACTTTAAGCCATTAAAATGGAAAGTTAAGGCTCCTCCCAACTTGCAAGCTATGTAAGTAGTAAAGAATTTGTATAGTTTTCCGTATTATATTTGGTTCCGAAATGGCTCCATGCCCCCATATTTTCCATTGGTCTTTCGGTCTGAATCCTCTTCCTCTGCAGGTTGGGGGTAACACTGAAGCTGGGGAACAGAGAGGGTGGGGGAGCTCAGGACTGAAAGAGAAGGGACTGCAGGTGCAGAATAAGGGACAGCAGCAGAGCTGGGGGATGGAGCTTAGGCCTGGAAAAGCAGGGCTGCAGGTGGGGATTGAGGGGAAGCAGGAGAGCTGGGGGTGGCGCTCAGGCCTGGGGGAGTAGGGCCTACAGGTGGGGACTAGGGCAGTGGTAGAGCTGGGGGCCAAGGCTGGAGGAGTAGGGGCTGTGGGTGGAGACAAAGGCAGAGGGAGAACTGCAGGATGTGGGTGGGAATTGAAGGGAAGCTGGGGAGGAGCTTAGAGCTGGAAAAGTGGGGACTGCAGGGAGGACTGAGGGGCAGCAGCAGAGCTGCAGGCCAAGGTTGGAAGCAAGGGCTGAGTGCGGTTTGAGAGGCAGCAGCAGGGCTGGGGTGGCAGGGTCTGTGGATATGTATTAAGGGGTACTAGCAGAGCCGTGAGGAGCTTGGGTCGATGAGCACAGCCTCCAGGTGTTGATTGAAAGGCAGTAGCAGAGCTGGGGAGCTGCTCACGCCATGGGGAGCAGGGGCTTTGGGTGTCGAGAGGCAGTGGCAGAACTAGGGGAACCTAGGGGTTGGGGGACCAAGGGGTGCAGGTGGGGATTGAGGAACGGCAGAAGAGTTGGGAAAAGGTCAGGACTGGTTGAGCAGGGACTGCAGGTGGGTACTGAGAAGTAGCAGTGGATCTGGGGGACCAGTGGCTGCAGATGAGGATTTAGGGGCACTGGCACAGGTGAAGGGGCTGTGAGTGGGCAGAAGATGTAGGGGGACAGCTAGGCTGTTACAGCATCATAAGCAGGGTGGTTGGGGAGCTAGGGTGTTGTAGGGTGCTCATGCTGATGCAGCAGCCCAGCTGCCCCTCAATCTTCACCTGCAGCCTCTCCTCTCGGGCTCTCCCCAGCTATGCTGCTGCCTCCTCACCGCCTCCATTCTCCAGTTTCAGTGTTGCCCCTAATCTTGCAGCAGAAGAAGTCTTTCAGTCCAAATACAATGCAATGTGTGGGGGCATGGAGCATAAGTTGGAATCAAGCTCACTGTACGTCTTTACTGCTTACATGGCTCGCAATATAAGGCAGGAGTCTTAATGTGCAATTTCCATGCCTCCGTATAGTATGATTGTATTTGCGAGAGCCTTAACTAGTAGTCTAAACAGTAGGTTTTTTGACTATGGAATTTGCTGAGTTTTTAAAGGGGATTTGCAATACACAATTTTTTTTGCAATACATAAAATTCCTCCTGCTGGCAAATTAGGAATGTTGTTGGTCAGCATAACAGTAAAATTTCTAATTTTCAAAGGCTCATGATTCATAAATTCTAATTTATAAACATTCTGATTATTTGTATATAATTTGAACTCTGTTGAAAGGATTAAAATGACATCAAGTACCAATTGGTGTTCATATATGCATTTGGGGGCTGAGAGGATCTCATTGGAAGGGGTTGGGGACTAGGGGTGGTGGGGAAGCATTGGGGGCTAGGGGCTTGCTGAGAGGAGCTCGGGGGGAGCATTGGAGGCTAGGAGGTGGCAGAGGGTCTGGGAGAAGGCTCAGGGGGAGGGGCTGGCAGGCAGCATTGAGGAATTAGTGGGTGGAAGAGGGGCTCTGTGGGAGGGAATGGGGGCAGGATTGGGGGAACAGGAGTATCGGAGAGAGGGACATGTCTGCCCACTTACAGGGACACACAGAACAGCCATATTAGAACATTTATTCTCTAAACATTGGGGAAAAATAAAAGAGAGATTGAACCTGGTGGGATTCTTTCTTTTTGATACTCCTGAATAACATACGTAAAGACCCAAAATAACTGATGTGAGAATTTGCTGCCATCTTAGAAAATGGCTGCCAAACTCCCATTTTAAAAAAAACATTAATGTCCATATCTAGTGGTGTCACCGGTAATTAAACCATCAACTGTGATGCAGTAGGGGAAAGTGCGACAGAAGCAATGCACAAAATGGTTGGTCAGAGATTTGGAGATGTCTATTTGCATTGTAATGATAAAGTTACAACCATTAACTTCCAGAAGTGAGCAAATGTATCCTACAGAAAACTATGTTTGTTGTAGATGGAGGATTCCTCTTGCGATGGGTCATATGGCCACAGCATGCAACGTACAGTCAGTTTTACAGCACAAACGTTTTGTACACAGAAAAACATTTTGGTAAAAAAAACTTTAGTTTTTGATGGCTACAATGACATTCCTAGCACCAAAAGTGTAGAGCAGAAATAACATGCGATGAAGAGCCAGTCTGATGAAATATTGTTCACCAGTGAAATGGCTACCCCCGTCAGTCAAAGTCAATTTCTCACCAATGCTAAGAATAAGGCCAGATTCATCGAGGGGCTGACAAAAGACATGGAACTTTCTGGGATAAGTGTGAGGCAGGCTAAAGCAGATGCAGACATGTTGGTTGTGAGTAGTGCAATGGAACTGTTGCATAAAAATAATTATGTTGTAGTAGAAGGAATGGACGTGGACTTACTAGTACTCATGATTCAAAAACAGACACACACACAGACATACACATGGATTCACACAGAGACACACACCTACCCACCCACATACCGGACCCCTGTCCTCTCACCTATGGCTCCTGCTGCCACCACTGCTGCTTAAAGGTCCAGGGCCGCCCTGTGCACCCTAGCCCTGGAGTTGCCTCCTGCCCTGAGGGGATCCCCTGTGCCCTCCCTGACTGGAGACTCCCCAGCCCCACGGGGCTCCAGCCTAGGCAGGGAGGGTCTCCCAACATGCTGCCAGGATTGCCCCCACTAAATGCTCACTGGCAGCCAGCCCTCTTCTCTCTGGCCACCCAGCTGGGGATGCAGGAGGCTCCTCAAGCTCTCAGCAGAGAGGAGACAGGAAGGTCCCTTTGTCATTCGCTCCCCTGGTGGGTGGGCAGGTAGCTCTGGATCACCCAGCAGCACTGGGGCTGGGCTGAGCCAGCCTGCAGAGAGAGGGATCTGGGTCAGAAGTTGCAGCCCCTTGACCTGGGACAGGAGGCTGTTGGGCTGTGGCCATGTTTCCTCTCTGGCATGCTGGGACTACATTTCCCAGCATGCCAGACTGGGAAACATGGCGGCCTCAGTGTGTGCATGCACACCGCAGGGCCTTTTAAATTCACAATGGTGGTGGCAATGGCAGCAACAGCATCGGGCAAGCGGAGGCTATATCTGCCTGATATAGAAGGGAGGGAGGCGAGCGAGAGGCAGATGAGTGGGCAAGTGGGGTCGGGCGGCGGCAATAGTTCCTCCCTCCTCCTGTCTCCCTGCCAGGCTGCTGCCAAAGGTGCTTGGACAGATGGTTTTTTAAGTCTATGGGAAACTTTTCTTTACTGCACACATGTTGCATAAGTGCAGCATTGCAGTGTTTCCATAGACTAAAATGGGATTTTAAAAATCTAATTTAAAAAGTAATGGGTGGGGTTTAGCAACGGAAGCCCTAGTTGACAGGCTTTAATTTTTAAAACTGTTTTTCAAGTCCTTACACACAAGTAAAAAAAAACCCTGAGACTGATCAAATTGAGACGGTCAGAAAAGCAGCAAAAAACTGCTTTTCAGAACTGCTTTTCAGCCTCTAATTTTTCAACAGCATTTTAAATCTGATTTTTGGGGAAATTTGCACATTTCAAATCTTCCATCCAAGTGACCCTCCATGCAAAATTTCAGAATGCTAGCCTAAATTATTTCCATTTTATAAGGAATAGAATGTTCATGGTTTATAATTGGCCTGTGCAACACTCCTTGTCCGTTTTCACGTGGAGGCCCTCCTCGCAGATGTGTGCAGGTGAGGGGGGGGAGGTGCCTGTACGAAACCGCAGTGGGTGTAAAGGAGATGGGTGGGTGCCAGTGGGAGGGGTGCATGCACACTCCCGTGCTATACCCACCTCCACCCATCACCCACGCACGGAGCAACGGGTGTCAATGCTGGTTGCTCCGTGCATGGAGATGGGTGGAGGTGGATGGGGGTCCCTCCACCCACCCCTGTCCCTGTAAAAATGGCCATTAAAAGCAATAATCAAACAACATTGTCCAGTCATTCTTTTCAACTTCTTCACCTTCTATGGAGATGTTTGTATTTTCATGATTTTGCTGTATGAGGCTTGATTCCTGGCTTAACTTCTGGGATTGGCATCCATGAATGTAGTTAAAAGTTGGTGAATGACTGCTATGGGCTTGGCTCTTTCTATGTAGCAATAATCTAGGCAAATACAGAGGATCATTCAAAATCCTAACTAGTTTCCAGTAAAGTGGCTCTTTTGGAACAGGTAGGATGGAAGCGCCACACAAAGCACTGCAGGTATGTAGCCCTCTACAGCTGATATTCTCTAGGAAAACAGCCCAGATTTCCATTAGCACGTGGCTCGGAACTAGTTCAGGCTAGAATTGTTGCTTCATGACTCTAACATTAATCTTAATTTCATGGTTACCTCCTTGTGCATTTCATTGATTCTCCCTGAACTCCTCGGTTTGCAATCCTGTTTTTCTATTGCATGGACAAATCTCATTACCAATAAGCATGACTGACCTGTAAACAGAAGAGGGAGCTCTTGCGCTTTGAGTGTGAGAACCACTAGGGCGAGTACGTGCTAGGACTTGATAACAATTTTTGGTATACCACGTGGCTTCTCTGCTTTCTTTGCCTTCTGATTGCTGCTATCATCAGGAATGCGTCCTCAGAATGAAATTTCCTAGAATGGTCCACTGTTTGCTATGATACTGTCATGCAGAGCATGGTCAAATCAGGGTTGCCAAGTGTCCTTAAGAAGTTCCCCTTATTTCAGAGCCCTGTTGTTCTACAGAACATAATGCATATATATATCCTTTCTTCTGAACATCACATCTCTATATGGAACATAAGGGAGGTCCCATTATTTCTGTATTCCTCAGCTCTGTAGTGTCCAGTTTTTGAGATCTGGCAACCCTAATCAAATTGTACGTCTGGACCATGATCCCCAAACCACTTTCCCCAGAATAGCCCCGTTGAACACATGGAGTAAGTGGTTTGTGAACTAGGCCTAGAGACCCATGTTTCCTGCATTTTCCCCATTGGCAGCAATGGGGAAAGCACAGATTATTCAAGGGGGTTGCAATAGGAATTTAAAATGTAATAATCAATTACTTGTGCATGACTCTTATTCAGGGCTATGGCCCACAAGCTACTCTGAAGTAAGTGAAGTCATGGAGCTTGCTTTCTTATAGGATTACAAAGTCCTAGTATTCTCTTCTTGCCCTGCTGGTGCAACTTTAATTCTCCTTGCAGCTTGATAGTAGTTTCGAAATGACCTTTTACAGCTCAAGAGGAGTTGAAAACAGAAAAGATCAAGTCAAATCTGTTTCTTCTCTTGGCTAATGCAGAATATTCTCCTTGTGTTCTGTTCTGTTAAAACGTTCCTAGTAATTCAAAGCTAGAGCAGAGAGGGGTCCCTTGCTACTTCAAGAAAACCATGTTTATGCTTGTTCTCATGACACTCTTTTCGAGTGGCTGGTGGCAGCACAAACCCCAGTTATGAAAAGTTGGGCCCTGATGAGACTGCCCAAACAGCTCACAATATTGGTTTTGAATGCTCAGTGGATGCGATATAGAAGGGGAAGGTAACACCAAGTCCCCAGTCAGGAGAGCACCTATTGTACTCCTGTGAGACAGCAGAAAATTCTTAGACGCTCACTCCCCACTTGGAAAAGCGGTAGAGGCTTGCTAACGTGTCACTAACTTCAGCCTTTTCCTTGGTGCATATATTAATGCTTTCTGCCTTGATGTAGCAGGTCAAGGTAGAATCAGCCTTAGCTACCTAGCCTGAAGCAGAAGGTTTTAACCTGTGCCTTTAAGGAAACATGCTGGCAGGTTCCACTGCTTTCTTAGTGTACACAAACCCATTGATGCACTGGAAGGCACTTACTGCACCTACTGGAATTCCACCTACCCCAAGGAAATGGGGAGTTAATTGGGCAAAATCCTAGACTATTTGGCTTCAGAAGAATTGCCTCAGGAATAGGGTGGTCAGATATGCAAATTTTAGAGGACACATGAGAAATACATGTTACAGGGCTTTTTGTTTTGGTTGCATATGAGGAGTAAACCATTGTCTCCAGGGCATAACTGCCAGTGGCACCATTATTTATAGCACGTTCAGTGCCTTTATCTAGTTCACCCTCACAATAGCCCTGTGAGGTAGGTCATTATTACTCCCATTTCACAGATAGGAAACTGAGGCTGAGATAGTGTGATTTCCAATTCCCCCCCTTTTGTTCCTGGCTAAAATGAATTAAAGCCCTGCACGGGCTCCAAAATCAGGCCTACACAGCGCTGTACAGATACACATAACATAAAAAGAGTTCCTACTCCATGGAGCTTACAATCTAATCAAGATACAACATAAACAACTACAAATAAGAGTCCTCCTGTGAATAATGGACTATGGGATGCAGGTATTCTGTAGCTGGGCTCTTCTCCATTGGAGCCCAGTCTGTACTGGGTTGTGGCACCAAGTCATGGTGCTCTGCAGGAGTGAAGCCACAGGTAAGGGGTAGGGTAAGGCTGTTTCCCTCAGCCTTTCCTGATGTGCTCAGTCATCCCCACAGAGTGCCATGATGCCACATTGCTCTGAGCAATAGGCTTGGTTCAATTCACAAGCCTCTGGCGGAGTATACATTTTAATAAATAAAAATAAATAATTTAAATCTTGGTCTTCCAGGTCTAAGCCGAACACCCTACCTGAAAGTACTGCTATTAGGTAGGATCAACCAACCCTACATGCTTTGACTCCCTTCTCAACCCCCCCTGTCCTCCCTCTTCTCTCTCCGCTCAGGATCTTGACCTCTTTTTCATCTCTAAAATTGACACGATCCACCTGGAAATCACTTCCAAGTCCTCCCCCTACCACTTCCCTCCTCTCCCTCCTCCCCCCACCTCTCTCCTATCCTCCTTCCCTCCCGCCTTCCTTGAGGAAATCTCCTCCCTGCTCTCCTCCTCCAACCCCTCCACTTGCCCCCTGGACCCCATTCCTTCCCACTTCCTGACCTCCATTGCTTCCACCGTCGCCCCTCCCCTCCTGCACATCATCAACCTCTCCCTCTCTACCGGCTCCTTCCCCTCTGCCTTTAAACACGCCACTGTCTCCCC
>QEPC01013938.1:1942738-1991576 GCA_003113815.1 Sphenodon punctatus
CATGCCCTAGTCATCTCACGCCTCGACTATTGTAACCTCCTCCTCGCTGGCCTTCCCTGCTCTCACCTTTCTTCCCTCATCTCTGTTCAAAACTCTGCTGCCAGGATCATCCACCTAGCCCATCGCTTTGTCCATGTGCAGCCTCTCCTCTCTCCACTGGCTCCCCCTTCCCGGGCGTATTCTGAACAAGCTCCTTGTCTTCACCTACAAAGCCCTTCACAACCTCGCTCCCCCCTACCTCTCTGCCCTGATCTCCCTCCAAACCCCTGTTTGAGCCCTCCACTCCTCTTCCATCCCCTCCCCACCCTCCCACGCCTCCCCTGCTCCCCCAACCGCCTTCATCCCTTCTCTCTCACTGCCCCGCATGCCTGGAACTCCCTCCCTGCCCTCGTCCGCCTGGCCCCCACCCTCCACACCTTCAAGTCCCTCCTCAAAACCCACCTCTTCCGCTCCGCTCTGCCCTTCCTAACCCCTGCTAATCATCCCCACCCTGGATTATCCCCCACCTGTTATCTGCAAACTCCCAGTTTACTGTAACCAAGCCAAGAACGTGTACCCGAGCTCTCGCATCCTCATGAATGTTGCATCCCTTGTCTCTCTCTGTTCCCCCTTCCCTGTCTCCCCTCCCCCTGTCTTTAGATTGTAAGCTCTCGGGCAGGGTCCGTGTCTATCTTATTCTCTGTAAAGCGCCAGGTACGTCGCTGGCACTATATAAAAGCTTATAATAATAATAATACACGTCTGTGGCCCTTTTAAAATGGGCAGGGGTGGGCTAGGGCGGTGTGCGGTGGGTGGAGCACCACTGCAGGGGCTATGGCACATACCCATCTCCACCCACCTACAGGCATGGAGCAACCTGCCTTCTCGCCGGTTGCTCAGTGCATGGGTGATGGGTGAAGATGGGCACACCTGCATGCCCACCACAGCAGTCACACGGGCAGCACCTATCCATGCACATGCAGATCTGCGTGTGCATGTGAGGCTCCCTCTCGTGTAAGAAAGGGCCTATGCTTGTTCTCTTGAGGTACTCATAAGTCACTGGCACTAACAGCCTAACCAGCTTGTTGTGCAACAAGTAGAATTGTGATGGGGAAGACCAGCCTGCAGCTTTTTGTATGTGAGAGAAAAGCCTTTCTTAGAACCTTTAGTACCTCCTTCAGAGACAGTCCTGTACAGTAGTGCTGTTCGGAGCCTAGCTGATGCTCTAAAAATAGACTTGCCAGGAAATTTGGGGCATTGGAGCAGCAGGCGCAAGTTGAAGGAGTGCTCTGTTGTATTGCTGCTGCTCTGACCTGCGAGCTAATGCAGGCATCACTTCCTGTTGAAAAGCAGAAGGCTAAAGCTGGATGTAAACTCAAGATAATCTGTACTGCCACTTGCACACACACACACACACCCACACACCCCACTTCCTCGGCCATTAAAAGACTAAAGCCAACAGCTGTCCTGGAACCAACAGGAACTGGAGTTCTTACAGCAGGTGGCACAACCAGCCTGTCAAATTAAACAGAAAGGGGGAGAATGCAGCAGTAATTGGGGTGGGGTGAGGGGAGAGAAGGAGGGTGATTGTGGGGTAAGAGTAATAGTCTTCACTCAGCCTGGGTTTCTTTAAGGTGGAAAATAATTCTAGTCTATTGTGCCACAGGACAGGGCTGCTCTCACCCTCTGGGAATTAGTTGTTCTTGTGACCCTCCCAATGGTTTTGAAAAGCTGGGCAGCTGGCACATACCAGCTGAAACATCTGTGGCGTGTTCACAAAAACACAAAACAGAGTCTGTTACTAGCCTGGCAGGAGAGCTTTGGTGGCAATTATATAGCTACATCCTACATGGGAATTAGGGAACTGGAACATTTCCCTCCCCCTCCCAGTATGCAGTCGATAGAGGGGAGCAAGGGACCTCAAGTGATTATGAGAAGGTAACTCCCCAAACCTCCCTCCTCAAATTAAAGATTGTCCCCATAGCTGCTTATTAATTGTAAAAATTCTGGCACAGCCCAAGGCTGTGTCCCACAATTTATTCCAGAGTAGTACCCGTGAAGCCCTGTGGGCTTCAATGAGATTACTTTGGAGTAAGGGCGCATTTACATCAGGCTCCCACTTGTTCAATTTCTTACAGGATATGATAACTGTTGCACATTCTTCCCCATTACGAAAAATGCAGAGGGAGCACCATTGTTAAACCTCAGTTTTTGCCCTAACAATTTGGGTTATTTCTAACCATTGAGATTTTATTTTACAAATCAGTAGCAAAGGATGCTGCGAACTAACCAATGATTATTATTTATATAGCACAAGCAATGCACCTGGCACTTTAAAATTGTTAATTATAGACAGAGTCTCCGTCCCGCCGGGCTTACAATCTAGGAAAGACAAAGGAGGGAGATGAAGTGGAGAGGGGGTGGGGACAGAGGGAGAGACAGGAATACATTCATGAAGTCGAGAAGTCACAGGTGCATGTGCGACCTGTGGGTAAGAAAATCGTGGGTAAGGAAATTGTGGGGGAAATAGTTTATGCTGAGCTTTTTCATCTCCTGTGAATGAGTCCTAAGTGGTTTGTGGATGGCAGTCCGAGCGTCCCAAAGCTGGTTAGTTATACTTTGGAAAAGATAAAACCCAAGGCAAAGATCAGATTTGGTCCAAGCAGGTGCCTGGGTAGACGTGGGTGGAGGAGAGCTTTGAACTGGCTCCGTGTCTTCCTATCTCTCCAGTGGTAGAGTGGAACCAAAACAGCTCCAGTACTTGTCTTTATTGACAGGTAAGCAGGAAGCAGCAAAAGATTCCCCTTGAGAACAGAAATCCTAAAGATTTGCAAAGCTCTCCCTTTCAGACTTGAGTAATTCTGGCCTATGGAGTCTGGAGACAAAGTGAAACAATAGATCTATCAAAAGGCATGAAGTGCTCTGTTCATCTCAATAGCCTGCCGCGGTTCACCTCAATCAAGGGATCATCTCAGTCAGTTCCAAACCACATTTATGTCTGACACACCCTTCCCTGCTGTTCTTACTTGGAGCAGCTAGAATTCCTGGAGGGGAAGGCGGGGAGTGCAGTTGACAGCACTTTAGAGAGAGTCAAGTTTACAGTTTAACCTGTATAGACCTTTTGTGTGGGTCTTTCACAGGCAAACGAGAGATTGTGTGGTTGCCCTGTTGGACCCAAGTGACAGAGAGGGACGCAAAGTGGTTCGAATTATATCTTGTATTGGACCAACTACCTTTGGTGGAAATAAGCATATTGTTTGCCCAATACCTGATGCTGTATGACTCATCAGTATGACCTGCTGTATGACCACTACTGTCTAAATGGAAATCTTTCCACTAACCTCAATGGAAGTTGGATCAAATCACTCCCATGATTTCATCCATAGGCTTTGAATCAGGCCCTAGAAACCTTGTTTAGACAGCTTAAGAGAAATTGATTAATAAGAAGTGTTCATTATGATTTATTCTTTCAGACCTTGTTAACTTATCCCCACCCCCCTCTCCCACACACACATCTTCCAGGTCCTGGATTTGGCCCATGGATTCAGTTCCTATCCCTAAGCATTAACAGACTGCGCTTAAGGGAAGACAGAAAAGATGAGGGCAAACACTCAAAGATCTATTACAGTTTAACACAGTTTGGAAGTTGTGGGTTAAGGGATTTCACCCATTTGTACTTGATTTTATTTGCGTGTGTCAATATATTAGCGGTTAGGGAATTTAATTTGCTTTATTTTGTGTATTTTTGAATATGATTTTGTATATTGTAGCCTGCCCTGAGCCTTAATCAGAAGGGCAAGATAAAAATGTGAAGAAATAAAAATGATCTGGGGGACCCTCCTCTTCTGAGTGCCCCTCTTAAGCACCCCTGAACCCAACTTCTATACGGCCCTCAGAGCTTGTACTAAGTTTCAAAGTGGCCCTTGGGAGGCCCCACATCTGTTGTAAGGCTATAGAAATGGCTAATAAATCCTTGTTAGTATAGGTGTCACCCTTCTACTTGATGTTCTTTCGTGCCTGTTTTAAACAAGATTTCAGTTCCCTCTCATGAAATGTGGGGGCATTTGAGATCTGTAAGGGAGGGGGGTGCCCAAACTTCTAATTTTGGAGCAGGGTTTCCCCAAATTCTGTGTTTGGCTTCAAGGCTTTTGTTTAGGACCTGCCAGAGAACCTGGGCTTTACTTCTGATTGGAGTTTGCTAATACCCAAATCTTTCCTGGAAATGAAAAATAATGATCAACAACACCCCCAAAATTGGGACAAAGTAGTAGTAGTATAGTTTATTGTATCCAGTAATTTGCTATTACAACACAATTATCCCAACAAAACATAAAAATAAAATACACAATATAAACCAAGTATTAAATTTCTTGAATCTAAAAACAGCCAACCACTGCTTGTAATAGACCTCTTTAACTAAAATAGGAAAACCACAAACGATAGACAGGTCAATCTTTTACAAGTTTAACATTGAGGTGCCGATTATAGGATGGAAGCTTTCCACAATCTTTCCACACATTTTAAAAAACAAACAACCGTCTTCGTGTTGTCCACATCTGTTGCCTCTAAGAGAATTCGCATCCGTCCCTCCAAGGAAAGAGGGGAATTCTGGAAAATAGGATCGATCCAAACGGCCCTACGTTCTTTATAAAACGGACAGCAAAACAGAACATGCTGGACTGTCTCAACCTCCTGCATAGAACAGTTACAAATTCTTTCATGATAGGGAGTCTGAGTTCTTCTCCCTCTTACAACAGCAGTTTCCAACAAATTAAAGCGGAAGAGAGATACCAATCTCCTAAGGTTAGGATCTTGAAGATAGGATAGATACCGCTCCTGAGTACAAGTGGTTTTAAACTGGGCGTATAGAGGGGCCACCCTAGAACTGGCTATTGCTTGTAAATCACAGCCAATTCGTTAACTTGCCTTTTAAGCTCTAACCCACTAATCGTGCTTCCTGCAAAGTCAGTATAAGCTGAGGAGGAGGGAAGGTTCGCAACCAAGTTCTTAATGGCCTTCCACCAGCTAAATTGCAGACTACCTTGATGTAAGGTTTGTTCTAGGTAGCACTGAACTGCCAGGATAGAGATCTTCCCCTGTGATATTCTACGCCAATATCTCAGGGCATATATATTACATTGAGAATGAACTGACTGGAATCCTGTTTCCAGTCTGAGCATAGGGAGAGGTGTAGCCCTTGGAGCTCGAAGAATGCTCCTCAAGAAATTATTTTGCGGCAATTCAGACTTGGGGAGATAATAATAAAACGAGAGCTTGGTGCCATATAATAATTGAGGGAGTACCTTGGGTTGATAGACCTCCACAATCAGATCTATTGAGGGAGCAGGAAGAGAGCTATCGAGTTTCAATATTCCAGTAATAGATTGATAGGCTTTGGCAGCCCAACTGTCATAATTCGCCCTCCAAGATCGCGAAATTGAAAATATAATCCCCAAATAAGAAAAACGAGAAAACCTGGGATAATACCTGGGAGCCAACCTTCCATACATAGTTTGAATAGGATGTACCGAAGCACATTATCTTAGATTTGGAAGAATTGGCTGCCATATGGTTGGAAATACAATATGAATTGAGAGCATTCAAACACTGTTGTAAGCCCATCTTCGATTGCGATAAAAATACCATGTCATCTGCATAGAGCAGCACCGATATGTGCCTCAAGCGAATCTTAGGCAGAGTAGCATGAGCGCCCCCGATCCAATGGACCAGGTCATTGATAAATAAATTGAAAAGTAGCGGTGCCAGGAGGCAGCCCTGCCTAACACCCTGCTGCAGTGAGAAAGCCTCAGTAGTTCGTCCATGGGGGCCTACTCTAACGACCGCCCTGGTGTCCTCATGCATATAGATTATTAATAAAAATAGGCCTGGATCAATACCCATATTAACTAGCTTGATCCACAACAACTTCCTGGGCACCGAATCAAAGGCCTTAGTGAGGTCAATAAATGCTACAAATAACTTGGTTCGCCTGATTGTTAGCAAAACTGCATGTCACAGCCTATGACTTAGCAGATTTAAGATAAATAAGAAGCTCTGTGCTGGATCAGACCAATGTTCCCTTGAACTCAACATCCTGTCTGCAACAGTGGCCACCTTTGGTCACTTCACAGCAGGTCATAATGTGATCCATGTTGCACCCCTTGGAAAGAAGTCTTTTTTCCACTCACTGTACAATTAACCTGTGGAACGCCTTGCCAAAGGATGTTGTGAAGGCCAATTGCATAGCTGGTATCAAAGATAAATTATTCAAGGAAAGGTCCATTAATGACTATTTGTCAAGTAGGTCAGCTGCTGAGGCCTTTTGGGGGGCGGGGAGAGATTGAGTGAATAGCAGGGAATCTATCATTCCATTATGACCTGTTGTGCACGTCTCTGAAGCAACTGACGTCTGCCAGTGTCGGAGACAGGATGCTGGGCTAGACTGACCCTTGGGCTCACCCAGTGTGGCACTTATGTTCTTTTGATTATTGCTTGGTCTATCTCAATAGCACATTTCCAGCATAAATCCCTTTCCCCATTCCCTCTGCTGGTTAAAGTAGGCTGGGGCTGATGAGATTACATGTGGTTAATATGATTAAAGTCACATGATTATGCTGTGGTTAATTTCATCTCAGAAATGATTTCCTTTGCAATTAAGTTTCCCTCACTAGGTTGACTATTCCTTTATCTGATTTGTTGGAGTAGATAATCTCTGTATCTTGCTTGTAGCAATGCTGCCGGTGTGTGTATGTCAGGGTCTGACACCCTCCATCACGTCTTCAGTTTTGTTTATTTATCCTTAATCCAGTCACCTCACCTCTCTTCCCTTTTAAGTAGTTATACTGGGGGAAAGGGCAAGTTAAAACTTGCCTTCAAATGCTACACAGTTTCTTCATGAAAGAGCTTGCAAAATTCCCCATGGCTACTTCCAATCGACCCAACAAGCTTTAGCCCTTTAAATCAAAGACCACCTCATTTTTTATGACCAATTGTTATTGTCTGCCTATCACAAACATTTTGAAACAGCACATAATTGTATTCAAGTCAGAGGCACTGCAACACAATGGAAGTTTCAGTCATGACACTGACCTCTTCTGGACCTATTTCGAAAAAGGCTTGACTCAGCTCCTATAGAAATCAATGGGAGTTTCCTCCCTTTGAAATTATATGGGTGGTTTAAAGGGTGTGAACTACAGTGGGAATAAGTACTGTAGGATAATGCTAGTTTTTTTTTTTAAGGCGTTAAAGGCACAGGTTTCCAAACTATGGGTCAGGACCCCAGGCATTGGCCACGCCATCTGCAGATGGGGTTGCAGTTCCAACTAATGCAGATCATGGTTGTTATTTGGAATTGTAGGATTATATCAAAGTCTCAAAATGGGGTCATGTTGGCAAAAAGGCTTGAGAACTACTGATAACTAGGATGGAATGGGGCCCGTCCATACACACTCATGCAGTGGCAGGGGAGGCAGCTGCCTCAGGGGACATGCGTTTGCCCCCCTCCCCCCTGTTTATGGGCCCCAGTGCAGCGGCACCACCTGTCCCTATTATAGCTATGCCCTTACCACTGAGCTAAGGAATAGGCCAGGTATCAGTTTGGCTGGGATTTAGTTTTCCCCAGGGTCCACACTGTTTAAAAATTGCCCCCATGTATTCCCACCTACTAGCTCAATAAGACAGAGTAATCATGTGGGTTTTCCTGCCTCCATTTTATTCTAGATTATTAATTATTATTATTATAATATTATTATTTTAAAAGAACAAAATGACAACCTCTGTTACAGATTCTCAATCCATCTCTCTTTCCAACTTTGGAAGATATTCTTAAAGTGAACAGTCCTAATAAGACACATGCTCCGGTGTGCTTTACCTTCTTCCCCTTGGCTTTGTCCTGCAAAACTGTCCCAGCGAGACTTATTCTGCCTTAAGGAGAGACTTAGCAAGAGATAGGGGATTTGGCTGTCTCCCTGCCATCTTGATAAAGCTGCTAGGCCAATGTGCATATTAGCAAATTTACACCTGTTTTAACCAAGCAGGTTTTAAACTGATCTAATTAAGCCCATGCAAGTCCTTAGATGCAGATGGCCTTGGCTCAGCTCTTGCTTGAACTAGTCTGACTTTCCACACTGCCAGAAAGGAGCCGGTTTCATCAAAAATCTGTCTCCTAATTTTAGATCCCTTGGTGCATGGTTTTGTGACCGAAGTGATGCCCCCACCTCCAGTAAAAGAGCTCCATGCTTCCACTCCTCTCCCTTGGTTTTTTAAACTCCTTCCATCTGCACGCTGCTTCCGACACAACAGCTCCTCCCGGTACTTGCCTGTTTGCTGGGGGGTGGTGGTGGTGGTGGTTAATTGATTTATTTTATTTCCCAGTGAATCGTCCCTCCCGATGGAGACGAATTCTCAATTCGCATGGGATGAGGAAGCCAGCAGAGGGTGCTGCTGAACCGGCTTGGAGGTGAAGGACCCAGCCGGTGCGGGCTTCCTAGGGTGCTGCTGGTGCATTTTATAAACCCAAAATCTTTCCAGCTCCGCTTGGGATTCCGCCTGGCTTCTGGGATTAATTAGGGACAACAGCTCAAATCGAATCAAAGCCTCTGCTATTGTCCTGAGCAGGGGCCGGGCACTGATTCTTTTATGGGGCGCGCGGTCGGCTCCTGAGGGCTTTTCATCCCCCTCCCCCATTTCCCTACTAGCCCCACTTTTTGTGTTTCCCCCCCCCAAGGGGGGGGGGCGAGGCACCAAGCCATCTGCTCGTGCCAAAAGGCCCAAGCAGCCCCCCGCCTCCTCTTTGGGCTGGGGCTGAGTCTCTCCACCCTTGCCAGGGGCTTCCCCCTGCCCGCACCTGCCGGCGCTGCTGGAATGCGGAGGGTGCAGGTGGCATCTGGCTGACACGTGGAGGCTTGCAGCCAGCGGGAGCGAGCCGAGCTCACAATGGAGACGGGGGATTTCGTCTCCAGATCGCTGCGAAAGCCAAAGCCTGCGCTGCTGCAGGAGCAGGAGTCGGGCAGAGCCGACCCCTACGGGCCAGTGCGCACGTGGTTTGGGGGAGCTTGTCAGACTGCTCTCCGCTGGGACAAACAAGAAGCGTGGGGTCGGGAGAGGGGCACCCGGGGTCATAACCATGGTCTCGCATCTAGAGGAGACGGGGAATGGCATCGTCTTTAGAAGGGGACGCCCCCGATGGGGGAAGGGGGGACTAGGAAGGATTGGAACACCAGCCTTGAATGCCCAAGGGAGCCATTGGTTTTGGGTGGGGGCCATCACATCCTCGATGGGTCCCGAGTCACACCGCTACCACGGTCCCTTATAGTCGCTGCAGGGACCACCTGCAGATTCCTGACGCTCGGTAGAATGCCACGTGTGTGTGTGTGTGGGGGGGCGTATTGCCCCTCTCCTGTGTCCCGACTCGCACCTCACATTTTGTCCTACCCGGGGCCCCTGTTTCATGCGAGGCCTAAGCAAAGTGCCCCAACCCCCTTCTCTGGGCAGCCCTGACGAGCTGAGCCCTCTGGGTGATGAGTTCTGAGCCCTGGTACCGTAGCTGGGATGCTCAGACTGTAGATCGCCGCTTCCCACAAAGGGCAGGGCGCTGTCTGGCTCCATGCCCTCCCTTGACCGCGCCTCCGAGTGACTCAAAGGGGCGATTTCAGCAGCATAATGAAACCTCAGGCGTGGAATCAATCAGTGCAGAGAGCATTCCAGCCGCCCTGGAGGCGGCCAGCCCTGCTCTAGCGAGGGCAATCCCCACCTCCGCATCCCTACTGATCCCAGCGCCCTCGGGAAAACGCTTTCCATCCTGCACCCCCCAACCGTTGTGTGCTGTGTGGCTCGAGAGCCCTGGACAGGGGGAGGGATTTGCAGCCGGTCAGTGGGATCTGGAAGGCTGCGCACAGAGGGGCTGCCTGGCTCCGAGTCCCCCCATGCCCGGGAGCTCTGACCCTGCAGGGTGAGTGCAAAGCACCTGCTAGAAAGCGAGCCAGCACGACCCTCCCCAGCCCTGCCCATTGGATGCCAAGTGACACGGGGGCGTGGTCCGCCTCCCCCCCCCCTCCCTCCGGCCCCATATTAGCAGCTGCACTGGCCCCCCTGCCCGCTCAGTTCCCTGCAGCCCGAGGAGGGATTTACCGACAGCAGCAGCAGCAGCATTTGGAAGCGATCGGAGCTGCTTAGCCACCTGCCCCTTGGCGCAAAGATGCCGCGCTCCTTCTTGGTGAAGAAGCACTTCTCGGCCAGCAAGAAGCCCAACTACAGCGAGCTGGAGAGCCAGACTGGTACGTGCCCCGCGGGTGGAGGGAGCTGCTTTCCCTTCCCGCACGGGACGCGGGGTAGCGGCTTGGTGCGCCTAGGGCACGCGGGGCGGCCGCCTGGGGCGGGGGGCAGACTAGGTGGCGACCCATAGCGGGCGGCTGCGAGGCGGCTGGACTTTGCGGACAGCGGTGCGGGGGTGGGTGGGCGGGCGGGCTATGTGGGTGGTGACGGGGACTCGAATCGGTTTGGGGAAGAGCCCAGCCCGGTCCCTGCCCGTTAGGATTCTGTTTGTGTAGGGTCGCCTGCCCCGGAGCGACTGTTTATGCGCCTCGGCTATTAATGCAACCTCTTTGGGGGTGGGGAGCCCTTCTCTCCTCCCTCCCCTGCCCCCCCGCAGCCAGCGCGCTGCCAGTTTAGCCGGACAGACACCGCCCCACCACACCCGGGCCGTGAGCCTGAGCCTTGCCATTGATTTCAATGGGTGCCGAATCAGCCCTTTGACCCGCCCTTTGCCTGTGCTCGGACTCGCTAACCTCGCCTTCTCCGCGTCTCCCCCCAGTGATCGTGTCCCCGTTCCTGTACGAGAAGTACCCCCTGTCTGTCATCCCCCAGTCAGAGATCCTGAGCTCCGGGTCTTACTACCCTCCGCTTGTCTGGGACACGGGGCTGCTCTCCAACTTCTTCACCTCGGAGCCGGACTACAAGCAAAGCGCTGCTTCCCCCAGCGAAGACTCCAAGCCCCTGGACTTGACTTCCCTGTCCAGCGAGGAGGATGAAGGCAGCAAGACCTCGGACCCTCCCAGCCCCGCTTCCTCCGCCACCGAGGCCGAGAAATTCCAGTGTGGCCAATGCAACAAGTCCTATTCCACCTTTGCGGGCCTTTCCAAGCACAGACAATTGCATTGTGACTCCCAGAGCAGGAAATCTTTCAGCTGCAAGTACTGCGAGAAGGAGTACGTCAGCCTGGGCGCTCTAAAGATGCACATCCGAAGCCATACCCTGCCCTGCGTGTGTAAAATCTGTGGCAAAGCTTTCTCCAGACCCTGGCTCCTTCAGGGTCACATCAGAACACACACAGGTAAAGCTGACTCTACTGTTTCTCTTATCTCCTCCCAGTTCCCTGCAACCCAGCCAACACTGTAGGGCTCTTATCTGCAAAGATAAAGCCTCCCCAAGTCATGATCTAGCTCTGTAAAAATGCCCCCCCCATTTTTTTTTCCTAATTCAAAATCACAGGCGGCTGGAAATAGTTTAATTCAGTTTTCCCCAGCTGATATCGTACCCCCCCCCCATGTCTTTCAGCCTGCATTGCAATGTATGCTGCAGTCGAATGCTTCATGCTCCAGCAGCAAAGGCTCTTTCAATGACAAAGCTGTGTTTCAGGCATGCTTTTCTATCTTAGAATCAAATGCTCACCTCTTGCTTTTATATGCAAGGCAGCTCTCTCTCCTCTCCTGCCCCACCCCCTGACTTCTTTTTTAGCTCCTAGAGCAGGTTTGATTTTGTAACCTGCAATTTCCCCCTGTCTTGTCTAGTGGAATAACTTCACCACCTTTATAATGTGAACATAGGCCTGTCCTAGGAGCTGTTTACACGTTCTTCAGCATATGATTCCCCCATGATTCAACTAGGCGAAGCTAAGATGCCCAGACAAAAGGTGCTGTTGAGATGCATCATTTCAGAGCTCATTGATTTTCATTGTTTGGCTAATGGTACTCCTGAGCAGCCAGCAAGGGACACTGGGAGCTGCTGGTCAGTGCAGGCAGGTGCTTTAATGGAGCAATGCTGCTGTTGTTGTGCACCTGTTACTGTAATGCCCCAGGCAGAGTAGCAGACTCCCAGCTGCTAGTCTGTTAAGTGCTTTTAGCTTTTAATCCAAGGAATATACATTTACAATGCATCTCCCTCAGCATCCTTTGTGCTTGCCACAGGGATAGTTTAATTGTTACTTGGCGCTGATTTCACACCCTCTTAAAGTACCAAAGATGATGTCTGAAGGAAGCCAGAAAGACTTAATTGTGCTTCCTAAACTGAGCATACACATTTGTTTCCTCCAAAAAAGAGCCTTCTATTCATCCTGCTCGGTGCCTTTAACATGAACCAAGGAAGGGAGGAGTGGCTCAGAAAAGGAAATAGCTATACTCCAGTTTCAGACCAGCCTGACTTCCCTGCTATGATAAATTAATAATGCAAAGCTTCGTGTTTTTTCAGGAGTTGCAGCCACACCAAACTCGCAAGTAAATTAGGCAATATTCCCCCCCCCCCAAACCATTTAATTTTAGTGCTCATTAGCACTTCCCTTTAGCAATTTTTAGAAGTCCTATTTTTACCAATTTTTAGAATTGCAGAATGTCATCGTTTGTGGATCCCAAACAAACTATGATGAGATCTGTAAACTATAGAAGTTTTTCTTACTACACATGATACTTTGCCACTTTCAAAGACTGCATTCCAAAGTTTGACTAATGAATGGCTCTGTCTTTTACCATTCTCTGCATGTTCATGCCCTGTTTGATGGTAAACGCTCCTTTTTTGTTTCATAGGTGAAAAGCCATTTTCCTGTACGCACTGCAATCGGGCCTTCGCTGACCGCTCTAATCTCCGAGCCCACCTGCAGACCCATTCAGATGTAAAGAAGTATCAGTGCAAAACCTGCTCCCGGACTTTCTCCCGAATGTCACTTCTCCACAAACATGAAGAAACAGGCTGCACTGGAACTCGCTAAGGAAAGGCTTCAAAACGCCAAGGACTCTTCCATGCAAATTGCATGTATTATAACTAGTTTCTGTAGAAGATAGTTTCCTTCATGCTGCCACTACAGTGTGTATCAAACTCTGTATTTCCAGCTGTATCAGGCCTTAAAAAGAAATCATTGACCAAGCCTTTTCACTTTGTCTCTTTTGCACATTAGGTTTTATAGTCCGAAACAGGAATTGATTTTTGCAGGTGCAAGGTCAAATTCTGCCATAAATGACTGGTTTACAAAATGAGGGAATGTTGACTCCTCCCTCAGCCCCAATTGGAAGGCAATGGGGCTTAATCCTGCACCCACTGAAATTACTTATCGCTGATTTAACAGGTGCGGAAAGGAGCCTATGGGTTTCTGAAAGCACTCAGCATCTCACAGAATTGGGCCCTGGACCATGACACAGTATGGATTTGTGTCCCTGTATCTTATTGTTCATTTGTTTGTTTTTTAAACAGTCACTTGGTAACTTTGGGGACCTTTTTTTCTTTTTTTAAATGAAGGACAAAAGCAAAGTGTTAACACAAAACCTCCTCTCCTCCCTGATTGTATATATGCCGCCTGCTAGAAGGTGTAACTATGCAATAATACAGTATCATTAGTTCTGAAGCAGCTGCTTCTCCCCCAGCACAATGACAATTTGCAATGCCTACAAGATTAACAATGTCCATAAAAGGCATTGGTAGCCATTTCAAACAAGAATCCTGTTTACAGAGTAGCTCTGCACTCAAGCACCTGTTAATATGACTCTTAACAACTGCTTTTCAAGAGAACTGTGACTAATAGCAGACACTTGTCAGACGATACAATGGTGGCCTGTGGAAAGGACTGGCCATTGACAGGTGTGTGCCAAAAGAGCTATTTATGGTTATTGACAGGTGCCTGCTGAATGCATCTTTCTTTGTACATTGTTTTCTCCCCCCACATAATCATAACAAAGAATATGTTTACATTTCAAAGGTACACTGGTATTTATATTTTTGTGCCACAATTTTATACTGATGAGAACATGTTTTTTATATAATTATATACAGTTTATTGATATTCAATAAAATGGTTAATTTATAATTGGGTCTTGTCATTACTTGGCTTGTGAGTGCACTCCTGGTCTGAGCAATGGAATGCTTGCAAGGTGCCAGCTTCTGAGCCCCCTTAGCTCCTTGAATAGCCCCATTGTGGGGTTGCCCATGGTTCAGGTTTCTGGTACTAGTATTGGCAATATATCCTGAATGCACACTACATTGGAGAAGATGAAGGGAATCAACCTATTACATGCTTTCAGGTCCTTCAAAGCCTGCTACCTCTCCCAAGGGGAAGGGGAGAGGATGCATGTTGTAGTGCAGGTGCAAGGAACAGCAACCCTCTTACCCATTCCATTAAATCATGGGGATCTGCTCCAGTCTACTAAACCCCTGATAGGTTTTTTTAAGGGCGGAAGAGACTTCAGACGCTAGGTGTGGCCTCCCATATGATGCAGATTGATTTTTTTCCCCTCCATTTATTCCTACATCCAGCACACTAGGCTGTGTTTGGCTAAAACATATTTTTCAAAGGGATACCTGAAAATAGGAGTTCAAGCCCATTTCTCCCGTGTCCAACAGTTATTCACACTTTCACCTAGTTTACTTTTAAATATGCCCTATTTCTAACTTTGAAATTGTCCAGCTATTGGTTTCTCTTAACATCTTCCTGTGCTAGGTTAAAGAATCCTCTGGAATCCAGTGCTTCATGAGAAAGTTTCTAAATACTGCAATAATCATCTTTCCACCTTTTTGATAGACTATGCATAGCGAGTTCAAGAGACTCCCTGCAATAAGGCTTCTTTTCAAGTCCTCTAATTGTTGTTCTAGCTCTTCTCTTCTGCCAAGTCATAGAGAGTGCAAAGACCTATTAGCTCATCTAATCCCTTTCCTCGACTGTATCCAATACATATTAGTACTTTGTCTAGACATTATTTAAATATCCCAAACAATGGAACTGCTGCCATTTCCCTTGGAATGCTATTTGTGGCACTAATAGATTACTCAGTTAGGAAGATTTCCTTGATATTCTTCCTCTGTTTATGCCTCCTTGGGAATCTAAGAGTGGGATGGACGATCTTGCAAGTAAAGCATGGGATTGGGTTGCAGATGCTCTGAGTCCACCATGGGCTTCCTGTCTGGCCTTTGCAGCCTAGGAACGCTGCAATAGCAAATTTACCCACTGTGGTTAAAAGGAGCAGTTGAAGGGGTGCTAAACATGCATCTCCCCTGCAAGTGTCACCAAGATCAAACTAGCACCGGTTCAGGAAAGTTGCACTTGCAAGTGGGTTGGCCTCCTTCCCAGTACTGGTGTGAACACCAGTAGGAATGCTAATGCAAGGGATGGGTTGTTGGCAGCTCTTCTTGCTTTAACTACAAATCTGGATCAGATTTATTCAGAGCAGGTATAGACAGCATAGCTCTTGTCTACATTGGCATGTTCATCACTGCCTACGTTGGTGCAGCTGTGCCTGTGGTGACAGTATAGGATTGATGGTGAAACTACCCTGATAGAAAGAAGGGCTTTGCCTCTTTCTGCAACTACCTGCTCCAGATGTGAGCCATACCTCAAGTGATGCTTGCAACGCCTCTGGGGTTTGACTGGTGGGATTCCTTGTTGTATGCGAAGTACCACTCTTCAACGTTTTGCTAAGCCCAAAGGTATGGAGAAATACCATCATTGGAAGAGCTGAGCTCTGACAATGTGACTTACTTTTGTATTTGCCTGTGTGATATTTCTGCTAGCAACCTGATCCTGTATCCTTTGTGCAGCCAAAACTCCTGCTGAACTTGATGGGGAATGCTGGATGTTCAAAGAATGTAGGATCAGGCACTTATTTTTCTGGAGAATGCATTCCCGTATCTTTCCAAGTCGACTCTGACCTTCCTACAATCTAAATATTTAAATATTCTAAATATTTACCCAACTTCCTTGTCGTTATCATGGTTTTTGAGAGTATTGTTTCAGATTTCAGAAACCAAAAGGAAGGCATTCCACCCCCAGGTTTCCGTGTCTTCTCCCCACCTTAGGAAGACAGAGCAGATAGCAATCTGCAGAGACTGGAACACTTGTTTTGGAGCCTTCTTTGAGCTTCAGCAGGCATTTTTATAAAACAGGAAGATGTGTGGCTGTAAAACAGAACAGATCTGCTGCTTGGCCATTCTTTAATTAAGCGTCCGCCCAGCATAAACAAAATTTTCCCATCTGAGCATGGCTCATTGTGACCTTTATTACTGAGTGAGGCAGGAAGTCTTTTTTTTTTTTTTTAAACCCTCTCTCTTTTCCCAACAGGAAACAGTGAAATACAAAAAAAAAAACCACACATTCCACTAATTACTTTCAGCTTTTCATCTATAAAATCCTGGACTTGCAAGAGTCATCAAATTGTAAAATGGAAAAATTTTCAGAATGGACCACCTTTGGGACTGGGGAGGTTCGGGGTGGCTGTGTAGAGAGCAAGTAGAGGTAGATGCACAATGGCAGGTGTGATAGTAGATTGGGCTTTAGGATTCTGGGCGGGGTGGTGATAAAAGTTATTATTGGAGCACTTTTAGTGTTTAAAGTGCTTTACAATTCTTGTCTAGTTCAGACTCACAACAACCCGGTGCAGTAGGCCATTATTCCCATTTCACAGAGGGGCAACTGAGGCTGAGAGTTGGGGTGTTAACAGACATGACGCTGGTGGGTTATAGCCTGCCTGGGCCAGCACATAACCCATGTATCTGTAAGCAGGCTGCCAGATGCGGGCCTGCTACAGCCCCCGACTGGGTCGGCAGCTGCCCAGGAACGGGGGCCCAGAAGGAAGTGGGCCCATGGTCATGGCTCAGGGGCCACCCAGGCGGGCCATAGCAGGCGAGCATGTGTGTTTGAGCTGCCATCCTGGCCCTGGTATAGCAATCTCCATGGCAGTTGCCATGGCTGCCCGTTATTAGCAAGCATGGCTGTGTGCCACGGCAGAGGGTGGGGCTAACCAGCCTCATGTCACTTCTACCCCTCCCTCCCCAGCCAGGTCGATATGCAGGAATGATTGTTCAGTTCCCTGACCTGACCCGGCTGGGGGTGCCCCCCCTCCCTGAAATGTATAGCTGGTACACTGGCTGCACATCTATTAACACCCATACTGAGTTCATGGCTAAGATAGACTTTAAACTCTGGTCTGCTAGCTCCAAGTCCTAATACCCATAGCCACTAGGCTATGCTGGCTTTTAGGTGGTGCTGTAGCAACAGCCCACAGTGAGCGAAGGAACAGCTCCTCCCCCCATGGCCCTCAAAGCTCCCCCCAATGGGCACATCTCCACTCAGTCAGCCACCTTCTGGGAAATTCAAATGCCAGTGGAGAGCAGAGTGGTGCAGGGGACAATTCTCCCCTTAATTTTGTGCCACCGTCACAAAGGGCTGAGATTAAGGGAAAACTGCCTGCTGCGGTGTCCAGACGGGAAGGAGAAGATACCTCACCTGTCCTCTTCATTTTTGCACTTACGGTGCAAAGGAAGAAATGGATGTTCTCTTCAAACCATTATGTACCCACCTCCTGTTCCAGCCGCAAGATAGGTCTTAGACTTTGCCATTGCTAATGCCAACTCTGAGCCGCTGCAAACACCCCCATGCAACACACACACAAAACCAAAACCATTTCCCAGCGCATGCGGTATTCTCCTGGGGAGAAGGCAAAAGAGAATGAGCCCCACACAACAGATGTTGGGCACCACTCTTAAAGCACTCCTGGAGGGCATTCCAATAGTCGGGTGGCAAGGGCTAGATGTCCTGAATGTGCACCACACAAAACATTAGGAGCCACCCCCTTCCTTTGATCCATACATGCCCCAGCGTCTGACGGTTTGGTAAAGGGCAATGATGGTATATCTGGCTATTAAAGTGAGTAAGCTGTTCCATGCAGCAAGCACCTGAGCTAATGCAGCCTGGTTTCTTCGGGCTTTCTGTTTGATGATTGCTCTGCTTGTTAACTGAATTACACAAAGTTGCTTTGTACCTGCAACTTTCATGGGAAAACTTTCCCTTTACGGGAACGCATTCAGCACAAGCTCCTGGTCTTCACCTTCAAGGCTCTTCGTGGCCTTGCTCCCCAATATCTCTCCGCTCTTGTATCCCCTATCCTGCCACGCTGTCTGGGAGCTTCACTCCTCTTCTCACCCCACCCTCGCCTGCTTGCAAACCCCGTGCTCCTCTAAACGACTTTGCCCCTTCTCCCTTGCTGCCCCTCATGCCTGGAGCTCCCTCCCTGGATACATTTGCTCCGCTCCCTCCCTCCCAACTTTCAAATCTCTCCTGAAAACCTACCTCTTCCGTCAGGCCTTCCCTAGCTTGTCGTGAGTGATACTGCATCCTTTTCCCCTCACTCAGAACCTAATTCCCTGTAACTAAGAGAAGCACGTGAGCCTGCAACTTCTCAACCTCATGAATGTATTCTTGTGTTTCTGACTCTCTTGTCTTTCTTGCCTGATGTTTACCTCTCCCTTGTATCACCTTCCCTTGTCGCTCAGATTGTAAGCCCCTTAGGGGTAGGGACCTGTTTCTGACTGTGGATTGTACAGTGCCAGGTACATTGCTTACACTATATAAACAAAATAATAATAATTAATAATTAATAATTAATTAAACCCAATGGCAGTGAGCCACACAAATCACTTTCTCTGGAGTTCCATTAAAGCCCTTCTGGGGTCATGGAGTATGACTTCCAGGGCTGACTTGAGCCCTTGTTTTTATTATTATTTTACAAAATAAGCAGCACCAGGTATCTTGTGCTCTGGTTATCCCTGGCAGGCGGGATTGTTCTCTTGGGACCATTAATCTTGGTGTAACCAGGAGCAACCTTTATACTGGTCTAGATTATGCCCAGGTCTGAAGAGATCTCTAGTTGGTTTCAAAATCAGGGGAGAAGAACAAATGGAGTGAATGGGGGAAATGCACTGAACACGGGTCTCTGATACAAACTGGCAACAATCTAGTTTAGGGTTGGGAAATCAAGTTTTCCCTCCTGTCGGCCACTTGGAAAGTTAGCATAACAAGCTCCACAGTTAGGAGATAGGGGGTGGGGCAGGAGTGCTCAGGGGTGTGCTCAGGAGGAGACAAAGAAGAGGTGGGGCAAGATATGCCCTGGATCCATCTCTCCTCCTTGAGTGCACGCCCTCATCTCTGCTGCCTTTCTCTGAAGTCACTCTTTCAGGGCTTGAGGATAAGAACTGGATCCGTGGGTCAGATCCAGGAACTGGAAAGGGGCAAAATAAAAAAAGTAATCCCAGGGGTTCCCTATTCCTGCTGTCGACGAAACCAAGAAAGCTAATAAATGATTATGAAACTCCCTTTCCTCGGAGATTTGTCTAAGCCCAAGCCTGTTCATCTTCCGAAAGTGGCATAAGACTAGACCTATTGTTTTGCCAAACCATTTGGAAGGCAGGAGTAGGGTTGGGTGGGGCTTTTAAGGAGATTTTAATATGCTTTAAGATGTTTTTTTAAAAATGTTTTTTAAAAAACAAACCATATATGAACAGTTTGCGACAGTTTATATATGTTGTACGCTGCCCTGAGCCTTACGGGGAGGGTGGGTATAAATTTGAATGAATAAATAAATAAAGTTTACAAATAAATAAATACATTGAAATGAATTGTCCTGAATCCCCTCAGCTTCCTGTAGATAGAGTGCAATTGCTGTGTTGATCCCAAACATAACAGATACCCGAAGACAAAGTAGTTAAATTATCTCTTTTATTGAGACAACATATTCTCTGATCCAATAAAAGAGATCATAATTTGAACTACGTTGTCAAGTTTGTCTCCATCTCAGCTTCCTAGAAAGACTAGCAAGTCCCTGTGACATGGAGTGTTATACCAGTCTTGTAATACGTATGGGCTTGGTGAGAAGAGAGGGGACACCTCCCAGAGCCAGCCTTAAGCAGGCCTGGCCTGGCCCTATGGTCAGAGGGGAACCCACAGGAAGCCCAGTCCTGGTAGCCTTAGGAGGACCAGCACTCCTAAAGCCCCAGGATGGGTTATTTCTCCAGGGTCCTCTCCCCACATGTACTTTCAGGTCTTATTTAATTAATTTATATTATATTCAAATTCTTGGGATGGCTGCTTCCTGTGGGGCCCTGCCTACCTCTGCTTCACTTAATGGGGTAGGAGAGCAGGACTCTACAGGGCCAGGCAAGGCCAACTTTACCACAGCGTGACCACTCTGGCCCTGCTCCTTTCTCTACTTCAGGGGCCACTGGCCTGTTTTTCATCAGGATCAGGGCACATGGCAGAGCCCCCACTCCCTTCCAGAAAGGCCCCAAACATGACCATCCCCCTAGGGTCCCATGGAGAGGGCAGGGGGACAGGGAAGAGGTCATTCCCCTACCCCTGCATTTTATCTTCACCCTGGGCCTCACAAATTCTAAGGCCGGCCCTGCCTGCAAGAAGTGTCCATTCCCAGGACTGAGGCTTATGCACATTTATTTAATTTATTTATTTATTCATTCATTCACATTTGTTACCTCGCCCCTCATGCCAAAGGCAGCCCAGGGCGGCTTACAAAAACACACATTTAAAATTCACCTAGAGCCCTGCAGACAACAAAACATGGATAAAAGCAAGCACATCTTCCCCCATAATTAAAACCCCACCCACAAAATAAACACCCCACCCCACCCCCCTATACAAAACAATAAGCAACCCACCCTCACCCTTCCCCCTCGCCAAAATCCTGGCGGAGCAGCCAGGTCTTGCATTGACTTTGAAAAGAAGGAAGATCCTGGGCCACATTGCACCAGAATAGCACCTCCGTTTCTCCCTGCCCAGAATCCTGCTGCGCTCTTGGTGCTGCCTCTAAAGGGCCTGCTGCCGGAGCTAAGAGGCTATTTATTTATTTATTTATTTATTTGTTACATTTTTACCCCGCACTTCTCCAAAGACCCAGGGTGGCTTACAACAACAACAAAAATAAAATATAATAGAATACATTAAAATCCCTTAAAACCCCAACATTATCTCAACCACCCACACCCCTTTATCCCTACCTGCCACCCACTAGTCCTCCTCCTCAAACCCCTCTACCCAGTTCCACCCAACCCTGTTCCCGCCTGCCAAACAAAAAGGTCTTGCATCTCCTCTGGAAAAGGAGGCTCAGGCTTAGGCAGACCTCCAAGGGGGAGGGAGTTCCATAATTGTTGGGCAGCCACCGAGAACGCCTCCCTGCGTGCCCTCGTTGTAGCAACTTCATGGGCAGTTGGCACTTGCAAGAGGGCATTTCCAGCCAACCTCAGAGGCTGCGCTGGGACATAGAGGAAGAGGTGATCTTTCAGATAATGGGGACCCTGGGATGGGGCCCTGGTAGAAGCCTTAAGGGCAGCAATGGCAAAGCAAGACTGTGGCAGCGGGGTGCTATAGATAGGGTGAGACCATGGGAAATCCCACATTTTATTTTCACCCTGGGCCCCTCCAATTCTAAGGCCGGCCCTGACACCTCTGCCCTGCATTTGATTTGCCGAGGGGCAATGCCTCCTTGCTTTCTGCAAGTTATAATCTCCGAGGTGGTAGCATATCTGCTGCTGGACTCACGGGGATGCCAAATTAACTGCCTGCTGTGCCACACTGCTCCCTGCTGGCATTTGAAATTCTTGGAAGTTGGAAGGGGTGGGTGGGTGGAGGAGTTGCCACCATTTGGGGATAGGGTTTCAGGTAGCAGTGCTCTGGGGTGGTGGAGGATACTGTCTCCCCCACTTTTCCCTGCTGTTGTTCTACCGACAATGCACCTCAATCCTCAGAAACACGATGCACAACATGTTCATCCGTGACTCACTGACTGGAACTAGAAATCCCCCACATAGTGACTCAAGCAGAGGTTCAGGCTGGAATAGGCGCTATTTTAAAATAATAATAATTTTAAAAAGATTTCAGGAACTCAAATAAACAGGCTGTAAACCTGGTCCCCAAAGCCTGTGGGTTTTCACCCAGGTAGAGCTGGCTGGGAGGTGGGGAGGGGGAACCAGTGATTAACAGGAGGAGCCATTTGGCGACCACCTTGTGTGACCATCTGCAAAAGATTACATTGTCAGTGCTAATAAAAGCTGGGATTCAATCAACTGAGCTCCAGGTACCACCAGGGGCCCCAGCACGCAGGGGGCTGTGATTGTGGAAGATGATGAACCCCAGCAAGCTGCTCTGCTTGGTCCCCCATTGACATTCCCTGTTGCTCGGAATTGTTTTGCTTTATGTTATGCTGACAGAGTGTTTGAAACTCCCTGCTTTAATTTCCACTGAATGCAAAGGACCTTCTAAACAAGCAGCTACTCAGCTTTCAGAGCCCATTCAAAGGTACAAGCCGAGATTCCCCCCTAACCCGCCTTCCTCCCCTTTGCATTTTCTTCCTAGAGACTTTTGTTTTTCACACCAACCTGTTGAACATTTAATTAAATTTGACTTGAAACCAGGCCCGGCTAATGTCTCTGTGTCACCACAGACCAAGGAAAGGATTTGTGAGCTACTCCTACCAAACAAGCTTAGGGGTTCTGGGGCCCTGAGCTACTGTAAATTACAATGTGCCACACAGGGGAAGAAATAGGGCTGGTTTTTTTGTGCTTAACTTGTAAAAACTGAATTGCCAGGGCCCAAGTCTGGCCCCCAAACCAGGCATCCTCTGCCCCAGAAGCTACACTTCCCAGCCCAGAATATGCCAGAGCATGGGACTGAACCCAAGTGTCCAGCTAGCAACCCAACCACTGGACTAACCTCCCTCCCTACAGCTGGACATAAAAGAGGAGTTATTGTGATTTAATCTATATCACAAGATATAGAGGTGGAGCAGGAAAGTCATTAATAAAAGCCAAATCCAGGTTTTTTTCTGACTTTGTTTCTAACCTTGAAATTGTCAATTTTGGCCTTTTCCTGGTCTTTCACATTTTGGGGTGCACACTCCTACTTGGAACGTTTCCCAAGGCTCATCCCCCCCCTTTAATTTCTGGGGCTGAGCCCTGGAAAGCCCTCCCCTAAGCCCTGGGCTGTTATAAGCAAAACAAAAGCTTTAGGATTTCACTTCACCTCAAAGTGAATTTGCAATCCTTGCCCCTCCTTCCCTCCCAGCCTCGCATTGTGCTGATTGGCAGAGACATTAGGGCCAGTCCTGAAGGTCCTTAATTTTTAATCATCTTTATCGAGCAAAACTCCCAGAGAAGTGAATGAATACTCCCCCAGTCCTTTAGTCTGATATTAGGGCATTCAGAATAGATTGCTGGAATTGGTGCAATGTTCAGTTCTCTGTTGCTATGCGCTCTGGGAACTCTCTGGGTTCCTGCAGTTGCATGTTAATGGCCCAAATTCTGAGATCTTGACTCAAGACTACTCTTATTGCCCAGAATGGGAGATTTGCCTAACGAAGGATCAAATGCAAAGCAAACAAAGGCCTCCGATTTAGCTGCTGACATCCCTCTATTGACAACTGAGTAGCAATTGAAGTTCATTAGGATTTCTTATTTTTAAAAGTACCACGTTAGCAGCACTAACACCCTCTGCATGGCACCAGGTGTGACACGACAGCCGACAGACATCAGAACATAAGAAGTGACCTCTTGGGGGAGACCAATGGTCC
Source organism: Sphenodon punctatus (assembly GCA_003113815.1). Lineage (NCBI taxonomy): Eukaryota > Metazoa > Chordata > Lepidosauria > Sphenodontia > Sphenodontidae > Sphenodon > Sphenodon punctatus. The sequence continues at coordinate 1,966,318 of QEPC01013938.1, forward strand.
ATCTAGCCCAGCATCCTGTCTCCAATAGCAGCCAACTTTGGTTGCTTCAGAGAAAAGCCCAACAGGTCATCAAGGAGCAATCCATTGCCTGCTATTCACCCCCAGCCCCTGACACTCAGAGGCATGCCTGTCGAGTGTCCCCAATTGGGTGGGACATGATGGTTTCAGCTTTTTTTTTTTGCTGGTGTCTTGCTTGACCTGCCTCACTGTTCCAATGCCCTGGTTTGGGGAGACAAACATTTCTCCCAATGGTGTGTAGCACTACAGCCTAAGTTGCCCTTGAGATGTGGACTATCTCACCCGCTTGGGCCCTTGAGTGCCTCATTAGTGCTGCACGCTGCCAGGGGGTCTGAGCACCTGTCACTGCGGCACACATGCCACCTGGGCCCCATAGCACCTCATCACTGCAGCTGTACAGCAGCCCAGGTGTGCATCTGCCTGAGAGCACCCCAGCCCCATCATCAGTCATGCAGCACAGTGGGACCCCAGCTGCCAGATGTCTGTTGTGGAAGTAAGGCTAAAGTTATAAGCACGTCTGTAAACAGCAGTTTGTGCCAATGGTTGTGCTTGCTACAATGAGAGGGAGGTGGGAATGCTAGTGAGAACAGAATTAGTTGCCAACACATGATTATAATTTGGGCTGCGTATTAAAAAGTTAAACTCTCTCCCTGAAAAGTTCGTAAGTTGTTCCAGCCATTTTTGTGTGTTCATAAATAACTTTCTTTGTTGAACCTTTTTTCCCCCAAATAAATTGTGAAGCTGCTCATTTCAGAGTCCATTGTTTGAGAAATGTATGTACTGCATCAGAGTGTAAATGTACATAAATGTGTGGAAATTAGCACATGTACATTTTATGCAAATTATGTCCCTCATTGTCCCTCCTTCTGAGTGCTGCTGTTCCTCATTTCAGAATCCAGGGGTTGAGAGGGTATGCTCGGAGGTCTAATCCCCTGACCAACTTGACTAACAGTTATTTATGGACCTATTCTCTCAGAACTCATCTAATCTTTTCTGAAACTGGTTATACTATTGGACTTTGGAACATATTCTGGCAATGAGTTCCCCAGGTTAATTGTACATTGAATGAAAAACAAACAAAATTTATTTATTTATTTATTTATTTATTCATTCATTCATTCAAAACTTATATCCCGCCCCTCCTGCCCAAAGGCAACTTGGGGCGGCAAAGAACATGCAAAAAAATAATTTAACAATAAAACATTTAAAAATAAATCTACACATTTTAAAACAAGAAATAAAAACACACCCTCCCTCCCAAACCCCACCTCCCCCACCCTACCCCGCTCCCTCGCCAAAAGCCTGGCAGAACAGCCAGGTCTTACACAAACGTCGAAACGACAGGAGGGTAGGGGCCAACCGAGCCTCCTACAGGAGTGAATTCCACAGCACAGGGGCAGCCACTGAAAAAGATCTCACACTGAAGGGAAAGATTCTTGGCCCCATAGACAGAATTCTGCTAAGGCTTGGGGAGGCTTTGCTCACCCCCCACCCCCGAGTAATGGAGCCTCCAAATATTCTCCCATTCAGCACCCCACCCTGGTCCACAAATGCAAAATTCAAGCTACGTTCAAGCCTGCCTTCAGATGTTTACTCAAGGGAAGTTTCATGCTGCTGCCCAGGTCTTCTCTGTTCAAACTGGTGCAACCTTCTCCCTGCTTTAAAGTGACTTATCCACTGTCCTACATGGAGTTGGAGCCAGGTTCTGAATCTAGTCTCGCCTCAACCTCCCAAAGGACCATCATTTGTGTAGCGCTATCTTCTGGTCACATCTCACACTCCTTGTCCCTTTCCTGCTGGTACCACCCCTTCTGGGATGTAGAGGGTTCGAAGGGCATGGTTAAATGTGGGGGTGCATGCCAAGAACGTAGAGAGACCTCTCAGCTTCTAGGGTTAGTCGACCAACTAATCTTGTCTGGGTCTTTTGTTCTGTATAAAAGAGATAATAAGAGGGGGGAAAGGCAGCTTGCTCGACCAGGTTAAAAACCATTCTAACTCTAAAGCGCATCCTGGAGATGTCTTGTTTGGTATTTCACAGAGCAAGTTCCCCCACTCCTTCCCCATTCCATTTGTTTTCATTTCTCCTTTCAATTTCCGTTTTGTTTGATGGCTTAGAGCATGGTGGAGAACTTTCTTCCTCCCAGGGGGCCACTCTGAAAATTAGTACAAGCTCCGAGGGCCACATAGAAGTTGGGGTCGGGGGTGCTTAAGGGATGAGCTCAAGGTGAGGGAATGAAGGAGAGAGCCTATACTCTGTATCATGGATCTGTGCCATGGCTCCATTCCCTATTCTTGTACGCATCCCATTCCCTTCGTCTCTTCCTCCTTCCCTCGAGTTCACTCTTTGGGGGTAGGAACTGGATCCAGGGGCCAGATCCAGGAACTGAAAAGGGGCCAAATAAAAACTAGCCGTGGGCTACACTGGGCCTCCTTGCCTGAGGTTCTCCACCCCTGGCTTAGAGGGAGGAAGCTGAAGGAGCAGATTGCTGAGGACATTTTGATGCATTGACGTGTTCTGCAAAGCTCTAAGGACCCAGGTACATGCCATTTGAGAAGCACAGCCAAAACCTTTTTTTTTCTTAATGGGAGGTTTAGAGGGGAAAATAAAATAAAATAAAAATAATAATAATTAATACCGCAACTGGAATGTATTTGAACCCAAAGAGACAGGAAACACGCGGCAAGGGGCCTTTCACGCATTGCTGAGCTTCAGGGTTCCTTGTGGAGTTCATCTCCTCTACTTGGAGCCGGGGCTGCACTTGGATTACAGGTCATTAGAATTTACAGCCCATTAGAAAAGTTTGTGAATGTCATTTCTCCTGCAGTTTTGAAACCTAGCACATTTTCTCTCCAAACTGCACAGACGCTGACGGGGCTTGGTGACTGCATGTGTGTGTGGCGGGGGGTGGGTGGGGTGGTTTAGTGTTAAAGCTTTCTTATGTTGGGGCTTAAATGCTATTATTAGGTTTTGGCATTCTGCTGGTGGTAGATTAGAGTTAGGCCAGCAATAAAATTGGTTGAGGCCAAGCTGGTCCCCCAGACTATTTATGGCTCCGAGCTGTGGGGATGTGCAGATTTGGCTTTCCTGGAACCGGTCTTAAACAAGTTACGTTGGAGAATTTTGTGGTTCCCTATAGGCACCGCTGTCTGCTTCTTAAGAGCAGAGACGGGTGTCTTTCCCCCTTGCAGTAAGGGCAAAAATAAGTTTTTTTTCTTATTGGCAGAGGCTCTTGACTGGATAGACATAGATTACCTGAACTTTGCTGGACAGAACAAGCTCATCTCGACAGCCCCAAGATTTGGAAATCTCAATTATTTAAATTACTGGCATCTTTAGGTTTCTCCCCTGCCTTTTTCCAAGTACATCAGAAATTTTGGGCTAAGGTGATCTTTATAGAACGCCTTAACGATATTCATATACAGACAGACACAATGCGTATCCACGGGTCCTGGGTGGCTCCCCACTATGGAAAATTTAAAACAGCATACCAATATGAATATTATCTGTCAAGTATAACTAACTTTACAATTCGGAGGTCTTTAACTCTCTTACGATTTTAGATGATAACTAAGGTTCTCGAGGGTAGATACAGTGGAATCCCCTATGAAGAACTTTTGTGTAAATGCAATTTGCAGGTGGAAGACCTGTAGCATTATATGTTCAAAAGCCCTCGTACCTCCGATGTGAGAGTTAAATATTTGAACGACTTACTGACTGGGAAATCTCATTGGGACTTTCAATTAAAATTGACTTATTTGTTAGCCAATCCTTGTGAGAAGGTTATGCTCAAAATGGTAAACTTTGCTCATGCCCTGACTCGTAGAAATTGTAAAACTTCTCCATAGCTAGGGAACAACTGGGGTATCAACCATTGTTAAAGCGTCAACTGTGCTGTTGGGGAAGTCTGTAACTTTGTCAGAGACGGGTCTTTCTATTCTGCTAGTACTATTATTTGGTACAGTCTCAGGATTGGGTATCCCATGCTGTTTGTAAACTCAGATATCTTAATGCCTCAGGTTTTGGTTTTAGACGCTGGCACTATATGTATAAATTGGGGATGCCCGCCCTGTGATTTTGTCTGCTGTTTGTATGGTTTTATATTATGTATAAGGTTGTTTGTTTGGTTGGTTTTTTTGCTACAACCAATCGGTTGAGCCAATAAATTATTATCTATGTTGGGGCAGGTGAGGGAGAAACCATGGTGAGGTTAAAAGGAGACTAGTTCCCAGCACTTCCCAAGGAACAGAAAGACTATCTTGATGGTGGAGGGTTCCCACTGCACCCAATGGATAGAGAAGTGTCCCAGGGAGGAAGAGGCAGCAGTGTGAGGGGCTTTCACATGTTGCACTGGCTATGTAAAAAAACTGGCTATGTTGTTTGGGTGTGCTCCCAAACCCGGGTTCAGTGAGTGAACAAACAGGAGTCTGGCTGTAACATGGGCAATTGCTCAGCCTGGAGCAGTTGCCAGTGCTCACAACTACCATGTACAGGGATGTCTGCAAAATAAAATTCAGGGAGGCGAAGGGTGTCGGAGAATCTCTTCGCCCCACCCCTTTCTGACATAACCCCACCCCTTTGTAAGCATTATGATGGCATGACACGGGCGTTTATAAACGATCCCGCTTACAAGTGGGATCGCTAAACGCCGGCTTTTCTCCCCGCGCAGCCTCTGAATGCCGTGTCTGATGTTCAGACACGGCGCAGAGTGCGAGTGCGCATGCGCGCGCTTCTGCGCATGTGCGCGCGCTTCTGCGCATGTGCACTCGCCACGGAGCCAGGAAGTGCGGCGTAAAGCCGGCACTTCAGGAATCCGCATCGGAAGGGGCAGGCTCGCCTGCCCCCTCCGACGTGGATTAAAAAGCAGAGGAAGCAAGTAGACGAGCGGCAAGAAAGGCGGCTGATCAAAGGATCAGCCGCCTTTTTTGTCTCGTCTATAAAGGGGAAGTGATCACCTCAGAAAGGGGCAGAGACCCCTTTGCTCCGCACCTTTCTAAAGTTGCCTTTCCAAGTAATCTAATGTCAGGGCACTCGGAAAGAGGACAAGACCAAGTCAGAAAAGGGTGGGGGAGCCCCTTCACCCCCATCCATTTCCAGTGCAGCCCTTTCTCCTCACCTGAAAGCCTTGGAAGGGGAAGAACCAGGCAAGAAGCAGGGGTGTGTAACTGCACCCCCTTGCATTCCCTCTTCGCTCCCATGACAATGGGTGTAAACAGACAGATGGCAACTCCACCTCTGCTCCGCATTACCCCCGGGTGGCCCGTCCATCTAAAGGCAGCCTATCAGATGTGCAGGTGGAATAGGCTGCTTCCAGCCCCACTTCAAGTTCACTCTTTCAGTGCTTGGGGACAGGAACTGGATCTGGGGGCCAGATTCAGGAAATGAAAAGGGACCAATTAAAAACTAGCTCTAGGCTACATTGGGCCCTCTTGCCTAAGGTTTTTCGCCCCTGCCTCAGAGGGAGGAGCCTGAAGGAGCAGATTGCTGCGGGCATGTTGGTGCATTGCCATGTTTTACATGGGGTGTTTATAGACAGTCCCGCATCTGTCTAAAAACATCCCCATGTAGCCAGTTTTGTGTGAACTGTCCCCCTCCCTCTACTCTCCAGGGCAGCTGCATGACCCTGGGGAACAAGAGAGAGATTTTGGTGGCAAAACCTTCTTGCCACCAAACAGGTGACCTCCAAAAGAATTGGCAGCAGGAGGATGGCAAAGGATAATACATGCTCGGGGTCGGCCAGCAGGAAGCAGGTCTCTCCTGGTCCACCTGCAGCAGTCCTCTCTTGGGGGAGATGGGAGCTGAACACTGGGAGGGGTCAGCACCTGCCAGAGATCCCTGGCACCAACCAGCAAGCTCATAGAGCCACCAGCAGGGGCCGAAGCCTCCTTCCATTGTTCTGTTCTACACCGATTGTTATGAAATATTGGGCCTAAGGCTTCTGGCCCACTACCAAATTTGATTCAAATTGATATGATGGATCCAAAGTTACTACAAGGATGCGTGCACAGACACAGACACAGACACAGACACAGACACACACACACACACACACATGTACATAGTAGTTGCATAGGCTTCTTTTTATAGGAAACCAAGTTAAATGTAGGCGAAAAGACTGCTGCATTGTTCCATTGACTTCAGTGCAACCTTGCTGATTTACTCTGGTTGAGGATTTGGTTCCTGGGTCTGAACCTCCCTTGAAAGCAGGCAGATTACAGTTATTGTCTTAACCCAAAATACAAAGTGTGTTTGCCTAATTCTCCCATTGGCTCTTCCCTTACCCAGAAAAAGCTGAAAAAACAAACAGAAAGAGAGCAAGATCCAGGCAAAGACCTATTAATAAAACCAATCTGGGCAAATGTTTTTGATTTGAGAAGTGGAATGGAATGAGTTTTTGCAACCTAGGCCAAATGGGCTGGAACAGCGAGCACCAGAGAAGCCAGTCCGAAGATTTCACTTTTCGTATACCTGGTGATTACAGGAGGGTTTGAAAGATTTGCACATTTATTCTCAGTTCTTTGAGAAGGGCAGCAGGTGCAGGGACTAGGTTAGTTCTAAATGCAACTTGCATGTCAACATACATTTGTGGCAAGAGGCTCTATCCATTAACAGTTGGCCATAAGGAGTCGAGTTCACAAACAAACTGCAGGTGTAGCTATTGTTTTTTTCCTGGCCCTGCTCTATTGAAATGAATGATAATCCTAAATTAATCTTTAATCGGGCGATAAAGTGGTAATATTGGAACATTTGGGGCAATGCTTTTCTGTGAGACAAAGGAACCTTACAAATAAAGAGAAACAGAGTGAAGGAGTGAATGAAAGAGAAAGGGGGATGGCAGATTGAAACCAAAGATGATGGATTAATTCAGCAGATGCGTTCATTTTCAATGGCGGGGTGGAAATTGTGATGTGATTTTGGTTCAGGCTTTGTCTCTTTTTAGTAGAAAATACCCTTCATCTCCCCTCCCTCTTGCCCATCCCTCCCATACAGAACCTTCCGCTCGTACAGTTTCACTGCCCCTTGGCTCTTTCAAGCATTATTCATATAATACCCGACCCGTACACATCGCATTTTTCAAGTAGCAACATGGCCGGTGGCAACATATTATGTAGAAAGCAATCAAGGAGCAGAGGTTTCACATGTGCATGATTCTACCCAGTGGGGAATGCATGGTAAACCCGGGCTGTGACTCAGGGAAATCCCAGAGTTGTGATCCAGCCACTGGACCCAGATTAAAGCATGATACGTAGTCTGGAGTGGGGGGTGGGTGCCATGGTGGCCTCCACTGGCTGCCATGGCTTCCTGCCAGCTGGGGGGGAGGCGCTACATGCAGTATGGGGACGGGGACGGCAGATGCACACCCGTGCATCTCCCCACCCCCTCCCAGCCACCGTCACGTTTGTTCAACAGTTGGGCGGATTCCTGGCTGGAGTGATGGCTCCCACCACCACTCGGGTAAGTCCGTGGCCATGGTGGAAGCTGGTTTTCACCCAGTTTCTCAGGAGCTGAATTGCAGCTGCTGCTCAGAACCTCTGCAGCCAAAACCGCAGCACTAATTCTACCAGCCAATCACAAAGCAGGAGAGGTTTGCGTGTGCATGTGGCACATGCGTGCATGTCTTGTGTTGTTGCTCCCAACCATGTCAAGATTTTGGTGCATGACTCTTGGGGTTGGAATTTTTGTGCCCCTTCCTCTAGTTTCTCAAGGATCTGCTAGCAGCTTGATGACCACGTGGCCAATGAGTGGCCAAAATTTTACACAGACTAAAAAAGTAGTAGGACCAGTCACTACCTGAAAATCATTACTTGTAAAAGGAGCCTTTGTTTCTCATTTATTCTTCTTCTTCTTTTCTATACTGATTTCAGTGCTCAGAGTGCTTTACAATCTTTATCTAGTTTACCCCTCAACAACAACCCTGTGAGGCAGGTCATTATTATTCCCATTTTACAGGCCATTTTTAAACAGGTGAGTGGGACAGATGCAGGGGGACAGGTCTGTGTGCACTCGGTGGAGTGTACATGCACTTCTGGTGCGTGGGGGAGGGTTTAAACAACACGGATGGGTGTGCACACCCATCCACCTGCCGGCCATTTGTGCCCCCCACATTACAACCTGGGATTTTCTGGGTTGCTCAATGTGGGGAGATGGGTGGAGGTAGGTGGGGGTGCATGGGTCGTGGGAGTGCACGCCCACGCACACCCACTTTTACATTGGCATTACCACACGTGTCCACGGGGTGGTCCTGCATGGTAGCATCTCGTGTATAAAACACCCACAGATGGGGAAGTGAGGCTGAGAGAGAGTGACAGGCCTATGATCACCCAATGAGTTCATGACTAAAAACAGGATTTGAACCCTGGTCTCTCAGGTCCAAGTTCACTATATACACCAGCTCTCATATGTGACAAGTAAAGGCAGTTATATCAGTTCCTGGCCTTCACTACTCCACTCAAATGCAAGCTGTGTAATCTTGCATGGGACAGGCTTGCCTGAGCTATGCATGAGCCAAACTGGATAACTAACTGTGCGTGTTTACGTGTGTAAATGACCATGCCGAGCCCATCCATGCATCCACGTGTGCCAATAATATGTGCAATTGCACACCAAACTGAATTAAAAGTCAGGCATTATAAGGTCCATATTTTAAACTGCTCAGCATCATGTAAAATCAAGCCCAGATTTTTGAAAGAGTTCAGCTCCCATCTAGGCATTAAAAGTGAAGGTCAGGTTTTGGGCAGTTTCTGTTTTTTCCCCCAGGGTCCAGTTTTCAGAAAAGCTCAGCACTCTGGGTAAATAGGAGCTTGACTCTGGTCCATGTTCTCAACAATAGCTCCTGTTTTCCTCACAACACAAGCAACACTAAAAACACAGTATCTTTCCCACCCTATTCTCCCTGGGCTGCTTTAATGCTTTGGCAGCAAGAGTCAGGGAAATATACTTCCGAGGATAGCAACTCTCCTCTCTCTCTCTCTGGTCTTAGGTCCATTTCAGTCGCCCTATATACAATGATGGTTTTACAGACTAGTCACTGCCTTGGGGGAGAGGGGGGAGGCTGGAGTTTCCTGTGTTTGCAGATTTCAAGACTTCAGAGAAAGGTGCAAGGACAATATTGCTTGGTGTTTTTTATGCTTCCTTCTCATGTGGTCTTCTAGCATGCAGGTCTTCTACATCTATCTGTTGTTCAGTCTCTCCTGTTCCTTGGCTTTTGCACATACTATATCAGGGATGGAGACAAAGTAGTTCAAATGCTATTTGAGACCAACACAGCAACCACACACTCTCTGTCCACATAGTATATCAGGGAGCCATTGTTTCACTAGCCTGTCAGTGTCAGCCTTCGGAGAGGGTTCTTTCCCTTGGACAACAAATCGATGTGTATTGCCGAAACATTCAAGAATTGCCCTGAAATTTGTCAGAGACACAAAGTGGTTCAAATGATCTCTCTTTTATTGGACCAACTATTGATGGTGGGAATAAGCAAGCTTTCGGGCCGCACAGAGCCCTTCCTCAGGCACGTAGCACATCCGGTAGAAATCTATAAACTGCCAACAATGGTTGGTCCAATAAAAGGGATCATTTGAACCTCTTTGTCTCTCTGTCACTTGGGACCAACATGGTGGCCAGTGGCCACACTCTAGCGCTGGACTGAAATTTGTCTGCAGAAATAACCCTATGAGAATCCCAGAAACTTTAGTCAGCGATAAACAGAGGGCTCTTTTAGACGAGCGGCGCTCTGTTTCGCGGCGGCGGCGTGCATATTTTGAAACCTCCGCCTGGTTTAATTAGACGAGATGGAAGTGGCTTAATACTGTCTCTTATACACATCTAGATGTGTATAAGAGACAGCCTCGATTGTGAGGTATTTAATTAGCGCACTTAAAAAATGCGCCACCGCCGTAATATGCGCATGTTAAGCCACTTCATCTAGGGCTGCCAGTTCTCGTGGTTTGACCCGAGACTCCCATTTTGGCCTATGGGAGAATCAGCGTCAAACAGTCAGAGATGGCAACACCAGGCATCATTAGGTTGGAATGGGCCCTGGTGCAGAGATGGAATGGGGGCCCCTCAGTCTCCCAGTGGCAGGGGTCGCAGCTGCACTAGAGAGCGTGGGCCCTCCAGGCTAGTGGGCCCTGGTGCTCCTGTCCCTATTACACCTACCCTCCTGGACCTTGTACCCTATCCAGTCCTTTCACATTTCCTGTCTCCTCTCTCTCATTTTGAACAGGGCCCTACCCAGGAGCGGAAGCATGCCAGCCCAGGTAGCATGCCAGCCCAGGTCATTCCAGTATTTAGGCATTTGTTTTGGTTTTGACTTTTATATTTAAAAGCAGAAGGTGAGCATGATTCAAACCCCATGCTGCATGTTTGCTGACCAGGATCTGATCCTGGCTAACTACCTCAATATTAATGACAGTTGAATAAAAATTAAAACCATTGGGATTTTTCTTTCTTTCTTTCTTTCTTTCTTTCTTTCTTTTGAAAGGATTTGGGCTAATCTAAAGCCAAAGCATTCCCTACAATAACAAGTCCAAGTTTTACCTGGGTAAGAAGATGTCTCCACAGTAGCAAAACTGTGCTGTCACTGGTTGGAGATCTGCCTAGAAAATCATTGGGGCAGTATTTGAAATCCAGCACAACATACATATTTATAGATCACCCTCTGTTTTACTGGGCTCGCTGCGAGCAATGTGAGACCTGTTTGACTTTTTCTCAATAAAACGGCTCACGTTTCACATGTGAAGAGATTGGCGTCTCTTGAGCTAATTAATATGGGTTCCCTTCCACCTCTGAATTTTCCACGCAGGGTTATGCTGGCGACGCTTTGTCTGTTGCTTCCATAAAGACCACGGTGTAGAACATTAGTCTCACTTGTTGACAATGTGCTGGAGGCGCAATGGGGCATGGCGAGGAAGCAGTGGTGTGTAGCAGGAGAGGGTCATAGCTGCTTACAAAGAACTTGGAGGGTCTGTGTTATGTCATTACTCAATTAGCCTATTGGCAATAGCACTTCATTAAAGAGACAGTTTCTATTCAGTGGCCATAATCCACTCTCTAAAGAGGGACTAGAGTCATTGATCACTTTTCCTTGCTTTGCTGCAGATGCAGAAAGAAAGAAAAGGGGCATTTGGGGGGGGGGGGGAGGGGGGGGTGTAGTTTTAGAAACTACCTAAACTGTCTAGGCAAAAAACAAGTTAACTCCATGGACAATCCCAGGACAAAACCTGAGAAGGCCCCACACTGCAAAGAGAGTAGGGCTGGTAAGTTTAATGCTATGAATATGGCCAGCATGTTCTAATCCAGATGCCTATGGTTAGGCAAGTGGCCTGTGCTTATAGGATGATCCTCAAACCGTATTTACAACTTGAGGAGGATGCTATTTGTCATCAAAATAAAATAAACATTACCAGACTTTCTCCCAAGCCGCACCTTAGATGTAGGTGAAACTCCCAGCAAACACCCCCCAAGGCCTTCTCCATTGTCCTTCAAATCCCCTGCTTACAATGCTCCTTTGCCTGAATCCGGGGCATAAGCAGGCATATATGGCATACACATGTGCATATAATGATTCCTCCAGTGGGTGTGAGGGGGGAGAAAATGAATGGGGATGGCATTGCTGTTGCATCAGATTCATCATGCTGGGCTGGGGGAACAGAGACAGGAGAAGTGGGGTCCAAGGGGGAGGCCCAGGGAAAACATAGGAGAGGAACCCAGGTGAGGGGGTGTTGTATGAATGTGTGTGCATGTGGACTTTTGATTTAACTTGGGCATTTGATAACATGATTTAATCTGGGCATGGGCAGAGGACAGGAGCATCTGATTCTAGGGCAGCATTGCATTCAAAGTGGAAATTCCTGTTCACACTCCTGGCCTGTAGTAAACTTGATAAGGGCGAGGAAGCTGGTGTGCTCTAGCCACTGCTTTTTCTGTTGAGCAGTAGTGCTTCTGTATTTTCTTGCACTCTCTCTGTCTGTTTGTTGGATCGCCCTGTTGTCTCTTGCCTTATGCTTGGATTGTAAAGGTTTTGTAGGTATGGAATCATATTTTTCTGTTTGCATTGTGCCTTGTACAAGACCTTGGTCTGTGACAGGGACTCCTTGGTCCTACTGCAATAAATATATATTAATCAATAAGTGGCCAGTTTTTCAGAGAAGATTTTAATCTATGAGTAAAACCAGAAGTGATGCTGGGCTGCCATGTCTCGGGCTGACCTGGGACAGGCAGGCCGGGAGGACACAATGTGTGGTGAGCTGGACCGCAAAACAAACATGCACCTGGCTGGGCCAACAGCTGCACAGCCCAGGGGCGGGGAGAATGGGGACCATGTGGCCATCCATCCCCACCCCCATGCTGCACCCAGTAGCCTTCCCCCCACTATGGCAGGCAGCCATGGTAGCCAATGATGGCCAGCCATGGGTGCCTGTCATGGCGAACCATGCCCGGGCTGGCAGACCGGCTCAGGAACACATGTGCAGCCCCAGGGTGGCCTGGTTTAGCCCAATCTGCAGGACCACCTAAACCTCAGAATCCTGGATCAGCCTCTGTGGTCGGCCAGGGGCGCCCTCCTTGAGGTCCCCCGGGTTTCCAAGGTGTCGACTATGATGAGGGCGTTCTCAGTGCCTGCACCATGGCTGTGGAACTCCCTCCCATTGGAGGTCCGCCTGCCTGGCCTTAGACCTCGCCTCTTTCCATGGACAGTGTGAGACCTGGCTGTTCTGCCAGGCCTTTGATGAGGGAGACGGGTGATGGGTGGGGGGGTTGGGTTAGGGTTGGGGTTTTTCTTTTCTGCTGGGGTTATTTTAATGTTCTATATTATGATATTATCTGTTTTTATGATGTTGTTAGCCACCTTGAGATGCGTAAGCAGGAGGGGGCAGCAGAAAAATGTGGAAAATTAATTAATTAATTAATAAATTAATTGATTGATTGATTGATTAAATCAGGCGTACCATAGTTCGGGCTGTGACCTCAGAGGTTTTCTGAGGTCAGAGCCCAGGCTAACCTCCCACTGGGAAACCGCAAAAAGTAACGACTGAACGGCAACCACCAGCCGGAAGCAAAGAAAACGATCCCCAACCGGGGCGAAAGCATGCAGCGTCGCTGCCAGGCAACGAGCAACAACACAGACTGTGGAGGGAGATTTAAAGGGCACACAGCAGCAGGGGAACGTGGTGGGATGGAGCGAGGCAGAAGGATGAGGAGAGCGGAGGGCGAGCAAGCAAGGGAGAAGGAGGAGGTGCTGGAGATGGAGGCGGTGGCGGAGGAGCAGCAGCCAGGGCAGGCCGCCCCAGAGGGGACAACCAGCCAGGGGATGGAGGCACCCCAGAAACGGGTAAGGAGAGCAAGGGGGGCCTGCACAGCAGCACAGGGTCACAAAGGGGGGTGCCCGGCAGGAGGGGCGCAGGGAGGCGGGCCGCAGGGCTGAGGGACCCAGGCAACTAACACCTCCTATTACGACCCACAGACCCGGAAACGGCTCCGGGACCCAAAGCCCTCCGAGGAGACAGGCGGAGGGCAAGCGGAGGAGGAGCAGGAGGGCACATGCGGGATGCGGCCGTACCATTGAGGGGGGCAGTGGGGCCATAAAGAGACCCAGGACTTCATACGGATCTGGGAGTCACTGGAGCACCAGGTGGAACTCACGGTAAACATGTAGAATGAGCATGTCTACAATGCAATAGTGCGGGACATGGAGGCAGCGGGTCACCACAGCACAGTGGCCCAATGCTGCTCCAAGGTGAAGGAGCTCAAAAGGGGGTATAAGGTGATCAAGGACAATCGGCGGTCCGGACATGGAGCACAGAGCGCCCCCTACTATGATGCCCTGGACCGCATCCTACACATGAAGGGCTCCATAGTCACCCCACCACTCGTGGGGAGTGCTGTGGTCCAGGGAAGGGAACAGGCCAATGTATCCCCGCCCCTGGCAGCCCCGCACGAAGGCACGAGCTCCGGGGGCCCAGCCCCCCAAGAGGAACTCCCTGGGACCTCGGGGACCAGCAGGCGCCCCCCTTGTGCACCAGCACAGGGAGCCCACACCCCCAGTCTGACTCGGGAGGATCCAAGGCCGGCACACTGGTCACCCTCAGCCAGTGGATGCAGGGGGAGCACAGCCACACTGAGGGGCCAGCCTCGGAGGGCTCTGAGACCGACATCGAGGGTAGGCAAGCAGCAAGGAGACGGGACAGACTGTAGGGGATGGGCCCATGGGTGGGGGGGCCCCCACAGGGCCCGGGCCCGTCCCCATCACCCCCAGAAACCCCAGACTGCTGACAGGGGGTGTGGGAGCACCGGGGCTGGCCCAGGCACAGAACAGGGGGCACAGGCGCAGCAGGCCGGGCACCGGTGTTAGTGCATGGGGAGGGGGGGGCCGACAGGATGGGAACCCGCGCATTCGCCTCCTGGTCCCACCAGGCCTCCAGAGACAGCAGCCGCTCCGGCACCGGGGCCGCCCCCCACCCCAACCCTACCAGCCATCCCGGACACAGGGGCCTCCCAGGATACAGTCGGAGACATGGACAGTGGGGGTTAGGGGAGCTCCCAGAGCTCTATGCCACCCACAGGGCGGTCAAGGAGACGGCCCAGGAAGCCCCAGGGTTGGGGGGAAGGGGGAGGTAAGGGGGCACGGTACAGGAGGGTAAGGAGGGGGGCATGTGGGCACACTCAGCACAATAAACGCACAGGTGAAAATGATCTCTAATGTGTTTTATTGAGCGTCCTTGTACAATGATTCGGACCCGTGGGGTACCCGTGGGGGTGGGGCAGGTACAGGAGGTGCCCACTGAGAGGGGGGTGGAGACCTCAGGCGGCAGTATCTCTGGAAAGCTGCCTTGCCAGGGCAGCTCGGATCCGCTTGGTGTAGCGGTACTCCCTCGGGTTATCAGCATTAATGTAGAGCGGCACGGGACTGGATGGGCACCGGGGCATGGGGAACTCGAAGGCGGCCCCGTTGGTCTCACACACGCTGTGCAGCACACAGCAGGCACCGATCACGAGGGCCAAGGTCTCAACCGTGTAGTCCAGTCGGGCTTCTAGGCACCTCCAGCGCTGCTTGAGGGTACTGAAGGTCCTCTCGACCAGGGTCCTGGAGGTACAGAGGCGGGCATTGTAGAGCACTTCCATGGGGTTCCTGGTAATGGGGTATGCCTTTATGAGCCATCAAAGGAGGGGATAGGCTGGGTCCCCCAGGATGCAGGGGGGCATCAGCACCCCCTTGATCCTGGTCATCCCCATGTCCACAAAGTCCCCCCCGGTACATCCGGGCATCGAGGGGCGAGATGTTCAGGATCCTGGCATCATGACTGTGGCTGGAGTGGCCGGTGTAGATGTTGATGAACTGGCCCCGGTGGTCCACTACCACTTGGAGCTGCAGGGAATGGTACCTGTGCCGGTTGACGTATTCCACAGCCTCCCCATTGGAGGATCTCAATGTGGGTGCCGTCCATGGCGCCCAGGCAGTTGTGGAAGCCGCCAGCCTTGAAGCCGGCCATCACGGCCTCCTGGTCCACGAGCTGGATTGCGCGGTCCAGGAGCATGCCCTCCATGGCCTCGCAGAAGTCCCTGAGGATACCAGTGATGATGCTCACCCCAACACTGAAGTGCTGGGACATGGACAGGCAGGAATTGGGCATTGCCAGGGCCCAGACCGCTATGGCCACGCACTGGACCATGGGAATGGGGGCCCGCATGGGGTGTGTGTTGCCATTCCAGCCAGGGCATCAACAGTTCTGCGAGTCACAGGAGGCAACACCTGTCCATCCTGAAGTGCGGCCTCCAGGTGGGTTCGTCCCAAGAGGCCAGGACCCCTGCCCACCACCCTTGTGCCCGCTCAGTTACCCAGATCTGCTGTTCAATGGGCATAGTGAGCATAGCTGCACGTCCCATGGCCTCCCTCCTCCACTGTTGTCGGCCGGTGGCCTCGCAGAGCACTGCTGGCCACCGTCAGGCATTGCAGAGGGCCTGCTGGTATGCTCTGCCCGCAGGGCCCTGAGCCTGGCCAGGGAGCGCCTGTGCCCATGGTGGGCACGCCAGGTGACCGCAGCAGTCTCGGCCATGCACACTCGTATGCGGGCAGCCAGGTGGATCACATCTGTGGAGATGCACATGAGGTCTGTGTGCATCCAGAACCACTCCGTGGAGAGGGCCAGGTACATCCCACAGGCAACCCTCCATCCCGCATCCATGGTGGACCGTGTCCCTGGTGTGGTGTGGCGCGCGGCTCTATAGCCCGAGGGCCAGTCCCGCCCCAGCTCCTCGCCCCACCCTTGCACCTGTGCAGGGCACCCCTGAGCACCTGTTCTCACCCTCGTGCCCGGCCACCCCGGCGGTGACTAGGTGGCTGGTGCACGACTGTTGGGTGGCCCCCCCCTGAGTGCAGCTGTGCTCCTGGCATGGGGGCACATGCCCTGGGCCTTCCTGCGCCCAGGCGTGCGGCCCGCAGCTGCTTGCCTGTTGTCATCACCGCCCTGCTATCAGTGTTGGCTGTACTGTCTGTGTGCTCTGGTCCTGCAACTGTGTTGGATCCACACCCCATGCCTTGCTCATTAGCCGTTCCATGTTGCAGCCTGTGGCCTTATCGTGTGTCCTTGGAGCTCCCCAGCTTCCCTCCCCATCCTACCTGGGACTGTGGGGCCCCTCTTCTCTTGCTGTTAGTACCCACTGTTTGCTGGGCCATGGCCAGCAGTGCGTCCCCAGGGCTCCCACGTCCTGCAATGCCTGGAGCCCCCCATAGCTGGACCTTCCGCGAGATCATGGGCCTGTGTGACCTGTGGCATTCCCCAGCCGTGCAACGGCTCCTGTGCTGCCTGGATACCCTCTCAGGTGCCTATGCGGGTCTGTGCTCCGGCCTTCACTACTTTGGCTATGAGGCCAGCGCTCGTGAGTGCTGGCTTTATACGCCAGCTTTATACGGAGGCGCTGGGGCTCCGTCCCTTTCCCAATGGGCGCATTCCGGAGATGTGGTGCTTGCATGTGGGGTGGTCTGCGGAAGACACCGTGTCTACCCTCTCGGTGCGCAGCCTGGCAGCCTACACAACCTGTCTGGTGGAGGGGGGCCCTGCCCTGGCTGTTTCCTTCTTTGGCTGCGTCCTCAGGGCCCGTGGGTACCAGTGGTCGCGTGGGGCGGCGTATCACTGTCTGTTGGAGCTTGGGCCCCTTTCATGGCCCCCTGCTGCTGACTATGGCTTGTCGGAGCCCACCGGAGCAGAGCTGGTGACACTGACTGGTGTGTGGTCCCGTGCTGATGTTCAGGTGGGGCTCGCTGTGCAGGATCTGTTCGAAGCCTACTACCTCGTCGCCCACCACATGTCTGCGCTGGGCTACCATTGGGGCATGCTTCAGTGGCCCCACTATGTGCATCTGGTGGGTCACCCCGCCCCGAACCCCTGGCTGTGAGACCCCCTGTGTCTTTGGAGCCCTGGATGCCAGCCACGCCGTGTGCTCCTGCCTCCCCCCTGCCACCTTGGGTCACTTTCCGCTCACTCCACGCTGTACCAGGCTCGCTGCTGTTCCGGCTGGTTCCATGGGTTCCGTGGCCCTTTCCCGTGTCTCTGGGACCCCTCCTCGGGCACCCCCTGGCCCTCGCTGCCTGTGGTGTTACCCTTCCTGTGGCTGTGTCCTGCTCTCCGAGCCAGCTACCAGCTCTCCGGGTGTTGTTGTTGTCCCTTGTCTGGCTGCCCACTCACCTGTGCCCGTGGCCTGGACCACCCCTCATCCCCTGGGTGCCTCTATGACTGTGCAGACCTGGAGCCCCCAGCCTGTGCCTCCTGCTGACCTCTGGCGGGGGAGGGCGCCTGTTCAGCGCATCTGTTCTGGCTCGCCTCCATCCCTGTCTGTGCCTTTGCACCGCTGCAGGGGATCCCTGCCTGCCTCCTGGACCTGCCTCAGACTGCTCCGGTGCCATTCCCTACATGTTTGCCCTCCCCCTGTGACATTGCTCCGTGCCTTGGGCTTCCTATGTTGCTGTTGGGTGGCCCTTGCCGACCGTGCTGTTGGTGGGGTTCTGGTTGCCGTTCTCCGTGTCCCACTCTGTCTCCGGGCCGGTCCCCACCACTTCCATGGCCCGGGGCTCCCCCGCACCCCTTGTGTGTAGTGCTGCGTGTGTTGGCCATTCCGGTGTGCTCCCCCCCTTCCTTCCTTTCCTGTTCGGGTGTGTTTGCGCCCAGGCGTGTGCTTGTGTTTTGTGTTCTGCTGTGTCCTTGGTTTCCCTGTGCCTGTTCTGTGTGCCGCCTCAGCCGCTCTCCTCCCCCTCCCTTCTCGTTACCCTTGTGTGGGCATTCCCTTTTGGCGCTTATGGCTTTGCTTGCCCTCAGTCAGCCATGTCTGCCTCCCGCCCCTCCCTGGTGTCTTCTGGGTGTTCTGACCACGGCCTGGGAACAGCGTAATGTCTGTTGCGCTGCCCCGGGCCATGGTTGGACTGTCCGTTTCCCTGCCGTGGTCCTGCTCCCATCACGTCTGTTCAGGACTGTCCTGGACCACCGTGTGTGTGTGTGTGTGTGTGTGTGTGTGTGTGTGTTAGCCGGCTCGCCACCATTGGGAATCCAGTGTGGTGACCTGGGAGTGTGTAACGTCTGAAATTACCCTGTGTGAACACCACAGGTGGTGGGTGGGGTGCATTTCATTGGGTGGAGATGGGTGTTGCACGGGAGCATGCATGCACCTACACCCACCGCCCGTGGTGTTCACACAGACACCTCCACCCAGCGAAACTGGGTGGAGGCATCTCGTGTGAAAAGGGCCCATGTTGCGGGGCTGCAGTGTTGCTCTGTGGGTGCCCCATAACATGTATAATAAAATGTAACACCAATTTTATCGGTGTTAGAGTGTCTGTGTAAAAAGGGCCTAATTCTCAGCATCCACACTTGAGAACTCTGACTGCTATACCTACAGGGTTTAGCCAAGAAGAGGGGTAAAGAACAGTTAGAATACTTTATTAGGAGAATTAGCTTCCTGGGAACACACAGTTCTAAAATTGTATAATGTGAACAGTTTCTGTCACTGGCCAAATTCCCATGGACCCCGGAGGTTATTTTTTCTGGTTCGTTTCTGCCCAATTTATTCAGTGCTGGATCCAGAGAAGTGGGGCCTTATATGAAATAGTGATACAGGCTCAATCCTCCATAGGGATGTTCAATGGACATGTACTGACACACCCATTGGGAAAAAGAACATGTTATCGCAATTATTTTCTGATGTTCTGTTAAAGATAACATCCCCTCCAGGGGCCAGGGCTCCCTGTGGTCCTATGTGTTGTGTAGCATATGTTGTTATTTCTAGTTTGGCCAGGCCAGGGCCCCATGTACTTGTGGTGTGGGAGTCCCTCTTGAATTGTCATGGACTGTTCAGAGCCTGCGTCTTTGGGGCTCTTTTTGCCTGTGTTTTACTCCAGGCTTTCTCACACTCGTTTAGTCATTGACCCCATGTATTAGGGGATCCCCATGGAGATGCCCACCATGTCCCCCATGACAGGGGACCCTGTGCTATCACATAGTCTGTGCTCGCCTGGATCTGGCCCTGCATCTCTGCCTATACAGGGGCCAGACAGATGAGCCTTATTCTGGCTCCACTGAACTTCAACAGCTGTTTGATTCCAGCGATAAGTGTAGGTGTAATCTGCAACATTTCCTGTCCAGTAGTATTACACCCTGAGTGCTACACTGAAGCAGGAAGCTGTAGTTTCACACACAAGCTCTCTCACAACCTCAACTCAAACAGGAATCAATACACCAAAAGCCATTTGGACAAACTGTGCAGTCAAAGAGTATTTTAAGCTTCCAGGGAGTGCTGTTGGACCACTGGGGAGTGCCCCAAGGAGAGAGACAGCCTGTAGAGCTAAAGCACCCAACTTTGGTGAAATGAAACTCTAAATGAAAATTGAATCCCAGGTTGAAAGCAGTGCGAGCCAACCCTTCGGAGGAGAGGAGCTACAGTCAAGTTACAGGTTCAAGCAATGAACTTTTCAGAAGGAAGTTCCTCTTGCTGTCTGCTGGGTAGATCAGACAGATAGGAAAGGAAATAACATCACAATAATGAGCGCCAATCAATGTTACACTGAGTGTGTGTGTGGGGGAGGGGTTTCACCAATACACCCACCATAATGTGTATTTCATACCTTCATTCTGCAGCTACTTGTTGGCTTCTCGTCTGCCCTACATGCTGGGCCGGCATGGACACTTGGGCCAAGTGCACTAATAAATAATCCAATATGTAGCTGTTGTGATGTGTGAACAGGGGTAGGTGGGGAGAGCCTGGTGGCAGCAGAGAGCCCCCCACTGTCATGCTTCTCTCTCTCTGCTTATCTGTCCCCTGGGGAGCAGCAAGCAACAGTGGCAGGAGTTGCGGTGGTGGCTCCCTGAAACCTGCCTCTCTTGAGGCAGGAGGAGCAGTGGTAGCAGCCCCGCTGGGAGCTGTCGCTGCTGCCACAGTTGCTTGCTGTTCTCTGGGATGAGGGTTGCCATATATGCAAATTTTTCCAGGACTCTTATGAAAAATACAGGTTGCAGAGCCTGCAACATGTATTTTTCATAAGTGTCCTGAAAAAAATTGCATGCATGGCACCTGTGTGCGTCCCTTGCTGCTGCTGAGGAGGCACTGCTGTTCCTGCTCCTACGGCTGCTCAGGACCGGTAAACCCCCTTGCTCCCAACAGCTCATGAGTAGCCATTGAGTAGCTGCTAGCTCCCCATAAGCTGTTGTGTACATCTACATGATCAGGATGGCCCATGTTGGCCATCCTGAATTATGTGGGGGGCATAACATGTAGTAGCTCCCATGTTATGTCTACATCAGAGACTCTCAGAAACGTTTTGTACTGTGTCCTATTTCCTCTTGACTGTAGGATTAGAGGCCTCCGCTACCACACGCACATGCCCACCTTATTCCCTCCCCCCTTGGCATCCTGCCCTTGCTTGCCTTACCTCTTTCCCCCTGGCTATCCCAACTTTTGGGAAATTTTCTCTTGCTCTGTGTGCAGGGTTGGCCTTAGACTTTGTGGGACCAGAGGGAGCAAGTTCTACACCAAGGGGCCCACCATAGCCCAAGCCAGATCACCTACCAACTTCAGACATGATGGCGGAACCCCCAAACAGTGGGTGGTTCCTGAGCGCAGATATCCATCGGTGAGGCTCTTGAATATAGCCAGGACCTAAACCATGCAGGGCCCTAAAAACCAGCAGCGTGATCTTAAACTCAGTCAGTCACTCCATAGGCAGCCAATGCAGAGAACGCAGGGCGGGAGTAATTGTTGATCATGACTGCCTAAACCAGTAAGAAGCCATGTTGCTGCATTCTGAACAAGCTGCAAGCGATGAATAAGCACTGCCGGCAACCCACAGAAGGAGTTACAAAGTCAAGCTTTGTAGTCACCAGGACTGTAGCAAGGTCAGCCTGGGATAAATAAGGGTGTAACATACGCAAATTGCGTAGTTGAAAGAAGTATTTCTGAACCACATCCAACACCTGGGCTGTCATGGGCAGAGCGTGGTTGAAAATGATGCCCAAGTTCTTTACCTAGCCCACTACTTCTACCCCAGCCACATTCAGGGGCCCGGGAGAGGCAAGGACATCCTCATATTGGCTACCCCTTCCCACCAACGTCACCTCAGTCTTCGCCAGACTGAGCACGAGGTAGCTCCGATGTAGCCAGGTAGCTATGTCATTCAGGCATTTCTCCAAGGCAGAGACCGAGTTGGCAGGGCTCACAGGGCAAGAAATATACTGTTGTGTATCATCAACATACTGATGATACTTGACCCCGTGCTTGATCATGACATCCCTAAAAGGCTGCATGTACAAGTTAAACAACATACCTTATATCATCCCTTTCAAGGGCCAGGGCTCCCTGTATTCCAGGGCACGTGGGCCCATACGTGGGCCCAGAGGTACAATAGGGATGTCACCCAGTGCATGCAGCAGGCAAAGGACTTGAGGTCCAGATATAAACATATCAAGGACAACAATCTCAGGTCCGGCCATGCCATGCGCACATCCACGTTCCAGGAAGAGCTGGACAGGGACATCGTGGCCTCCGGCACATATGGCAGCGGCTTCACCAGGGGCAGACGGAGGGCCACCACACAAGCCCCTCTGCTGGATTCCCCAGAGCAGGGGGGAAAGCTGCCCCCAGCGAGGCCAGCCAGGAAGCAGGAGGGCACAGCCCCTTCCCACAGGGGGAGGAGGCGCCCTGGGAATCCAGCCACAGTAACACCACCCTCCGCGTGCGTCCGCAAAACCCACAGGACGCCTGGCCATGGGGAAGTGGTGTGCACGCAGAGCAAGCGGAGACCCGGGATGGCCACCAGGAGGTGGAGAAACGGGATCCAGGTACGCCACTGCCACAGTTGCCCAGGGTCTGGCAGCTCCCCCGCCGCCGCCTCCCCAGGCGGTCCCCAGGGAGGCTGCGGCAGTGGCGAGCCCCTGAGAGCCCAGGGGGCCTCGTATCGATACATTTACTGGGGATTGTAGAGTGTTTCAGGGATTTGTGGCCTTATGTAAATTGGCCTTTTCCATGCAGCCCCAGACCTACCCAATAGATTCCCTAAAGGTTTCCTTTATTATAGGGAACCTAAGGGGCACTGCACTGGAATGGGCTACCTGTTGCAGGGGGACAGCTCACTAACTATGCAGAATTTCTGTAAGAATTTGCCGTACTCTTTAAACACCCCCATTGGGTGAGAGATACTGAGACCGCCATTATGTCCCTAAAGCAAGCAAAGGGAGGCCTCCTGGAATATATAATGCAGTTCCAGCAGTTGGCCCTGGAGCTGCGCTGGGCAAATGAGGTTTTAAGGGTTATGTTTAGACGGGGCTTGGGGGACGACCTGAAGGATCAGCTCACCCTGACCGCTCTTCCAGAGACCTGGGAGTAGCTGGCCTCCTTAACTTTACAGATTGAGGATCGCCTTGCAGAGCAGCGGCGGGCACGCAGGCAAGATAACTGGCCTTTTCCTCTTCGTTCCTTTCCGGTACCTCCACCAACACCCACTGGCCCCAAGACAACTGACCCAGAACCAATGCAACTTGGTGCATCTCGGGGGCCTCTATCCACCGAAGAGAAGGAAAGGCGACCGCATTCTCGCTTGTGATACTGTTGTGGGGACCCCTCTCATTTTATCCACGACTGTCCCTCCTTGCCTCCGCAACGAAAAGACCAGGGAAACGCCAAAGGTTGGGATGGACTGGGGGCACCCTGACCTTAGTATTCGCCCCTTCAACAGGGACCTCCTCACAAGGGCATCTACGCCTCCCTTTCATGATCCATGTGGGACCCCACCACTCAATCGTAATGTGGGCCTTGGTGGATTCAAGGGCATCAAGCAATTTTATGGACACCACCCTGGTGCAACAACATAATATTCCAACCCAACTGAAGGCTGTCCCTTAGTTGGTTCAGTCAATGGCTCCCCCTTAGTCTCCGGATCAATCACTACCTAAACCCAGGACTTGCAGTGCCAGACGGGGAATCATGGGGAATCTTTATCTTTTGATGTGGTCTGTACCCCACTATTCCTTGTGGTGTTGGGACTTCCCTGGCTGGGACAGCATAACCCGAGGATAGATTGGAACACCAGGAAGCTCCATCTTGATTCCCCCTACTGTAAGGGGACTTGTATTTGTAAACGTGCCCCTCGAACTCAAGGATTGGTAGGGGTGATCGAGTTGACGAAGCTTCCCCCCCCAATACGCTGATATGGCAGACGTGTTCAGCAAGGTCCAAGCCGTGGAGCTTCCCCCACATAGAGTGTATGACTGTCCAATCAAGCTTCTTCCGGGTACGGAACTTCCATTCGGACGAATCTACGCCCTCTCAACCCCTGAACTGGGAACCCTACGACAATACTTGGATGAGACCCTTCGAAATGGCTTTATTCGCCACTCTAGTTCTCCAGTGGGAGCGCCCATCTTCTTTGTTGCAAAGAAGGATGGGGAGTTGCGCCCCTGCATAGATTATCGAGGCTTAAACCCCATCACCATTAAGAATCGGTACCACCTTCCATTGATTCCAGAACTCCTTAACCACCTACAAGGCACTACCCTTTATACCAAATTAGACTTACGGGGGGCATACAACTCGGTCCGGGTCCATTCTGGAGACAAGTGGAAGACCGCTTTTCATATGCGGTATGGACATTATGAGTATCTCGTCATGCTGTTTGGCTTGGTTAACGCACTGGCTACATTTCAGCATCTTATTAATGGCATTTTACTGGACTTTTTGGACATCTTTGTCATTGTCTACCTGGACGATTTACTTATTTACTCTTCGTCGCTGGAACAACACGTGCAACATGTACATCAAGTCCTACAGTGGCTCCGTGATAACAAGCTCTACTGTAAAGGAGAGAAGTGCGCCTTCCATGTGACCACCGTTGACTTTCTCAGTTTTGTGATTACCCCAACGGGAATCAAAATGGACATGAAGAAGGTGGAAGCCATTCAACAATGGCCAGCTCCAAGGGCCATCAAACCTTTGCAGTGATTCCTTGGAAGTACCAACTATTACAGACATTATATCCCCAATTACATTGCTATCACGATTTCTCTTACTCAGTTGTTAAAGAAAAATCAGCCATATCACTGGAGAGAGGCACAGCAGCACAGTTTTGAGACTCTCAAACATGCATTTATGGTGGCCCCCCTCCTACAACACCCGAATTTCAATCGCCCGTTGTATGTGGAATCCGATGCCTCTAGCACTGCCCTTGGGGCAGTGCTACTACAAGACACTCCTAGCTCCCCTCAGCTGCTGCCCTGCGCATACCACTCACGACAATTAACTCCCGCCGAATGAAATTATACCGTGTTTGATAGAGAGCTACTTGCAATTAAGACGGCTTTTGAGTCATGGCGGCATTACCTTGAAGGGGCCAAGTATCCAGTGACGGTGATCACAGATCACAAAAACCTAACCTTCCTCCAGACCGCTCAGATTCACAATGCCCGCCATGCCTGTTGGGCATTGTTTTTTGCTCTCTTCATGTTTCCTATACAATACCGGCCAGCACGGTTAAATGTATTAGCAGATGCCCTCTCCCGCTACTGCGAGGAAACAAGAAGTGAGGAAAGACAACACGGGACCCTTCTCAACCCGCAGGTATTCGCCGCCTCGTATGCGAACTTTAAACAACTCCAGGAGGTAAGTGAACAGGAGCTAAAAGCCCACAGGCAGCGGCTGGAGCCGCAGGGAGCCTGCCTGCAAGGTCACTTTCATCTGGACTCACCTGTGCGCTGCCGGTGCAGGAGGGGGGGGG
>QEPC01013938.1:1995466-2015899 GCA_003113815.1 Sphenodon punctatus
TGATATGTTTTATGGTTGTATTTTAAATGTTTTTAAATGTTTTTTATTGTTGTAAACCGCCCCGAGCTGCTGTGCAGGATGGGGCGGTATAGAAATCTAATAAATGAATGAATGAATGAATGAGATCCTTGAAGCACTAGATCCTACCGCCCAGAGGGTGGAGGGGTTATGAAAACGAGATGGGAAGATAGTTGTTCCCCCATCCTGATGACCCCAAATCATGTGGGCCCACCATGATGCCCCTCTAGCTGGGCATCCGGGACCCCGACGCACCTTACAGTTAATCCGCCGTTCCTTTTGGTGGGCCTCAATGACACCAGATGTCCATCAATACGTGGAATAATGTACCCTCTGCGCCAAGACTAAGATACCATGAAAAGCCTGGATAGGGCTCCTACAGCTGTCTACCCCCCCACCCGGCCCTTGGAAAAGAGTGGGGCTCAACTTTATTGTCGAACTTCCCCCTTCCAACAATTATACCACCATCTTGGTAGCTGTGGATCACTTCACAAAGATGACTCACTTCATCGCTTGCAAAGGGTTACCATCGACTCGGCGTACAGCCCTACTGTTCATTCACCATGTCATGAAACTGCGTGGCTGCCCCCAGGAGATTATTAGCGCGATCGAAGGACCCAATTTGTTTCATGTTTTTTGAGGACTTTCTTTGCCGCTGTACACGTCACGTTAAAACCCACCACCACCTACCACCCCCAAGTGAATGGGCAGGTAGAACGAATGAACCAGAACCTTGAACAATACCTTCAATGTTATACCACCCATTTGCAGGATGACTGGTATACTTGGTTACCTTTAGCAGAGTTCGCCCTCAACAATGCCCCCAATGCTTCTCTCAGGAACTCCCCGTTTTTTGTGTCCAACGGGTTTCACCCTGAAATTGGAATACCAGATCTCTCCCCGCAACAGATACCCGCAGCAGGAGCATTAGTACAACAGATCCGTGAAGCCCAACAACTTGTACGGCATACACTGACCCAAGCTCGCCAAAGGTATAAAACCGCCGCCAACAAACGGCGTACCCCCGCGCCATCATTTCAACCAGATGACCTGGTGTGGATCAATCGTCGGCACTACCCCACATCTCGACCTTCTGCCAAGCTGGACTTCCAATACATAGGCCCATATCCAATTCTTCAAAGGTTAAATGATGTGACTTATAAGGTACAATTACCACCTCACCTCTGAATCCACCCTTCCTTTCACGTATCCCTCTTAAAGAAAGCCCATGCAGCAACCCCTTCCATGGCCCCAGTCCCCCCAGCACCTGTCAGGGTGTCCCCTCTGGGACCCAAATACGAAGTTAGGGCAATTCTGGACGCTCACCGGCGTTATGGTCATCTCCAATACCCCATAGACTGGAGGGGCTACGGCCCAGAGGAACGCTCTTGGGAGCCGGCGTCCGGCATCCATGCCCCTTGCTTAGTTTGGGTGTTTCATCACCATCACCCCTCCAAACCCCACCTCCTGAGGGGTCTTGGGTGGGGCCTTGATGGGGGGGTACTGTCATGCCCCCCTGCGGCCGCCTCCATCAGCGGGGGTGACTATCGGCTCGAGGGTCCAGCCAGGTTGCCGCCCCCGGTCCCCGGGATCCCTCCTTGTTGATGCCGCCTGACGTCTGATATGCCCCCCTTGATGCAGGGGACCCTGGTAGCACAGCTGCCGCCAGGCGGGGCAAAGGAACCTGCCAACAGCAGGGAGTCGGCCCCACCTCCCTTGCGCTGCTCTGCACATTTGTGCACCCGCATGGGGAGCGAGGCTTCTGATAGAAATACCAGCGCTGAGAAGCAATCGGTGCTGGTGATCGAGTTGGAGAGACCGGCCCCGTGCGAGAACTAAGTGTTTGAGTGCCTGGTTTACTATTACTAGTGCTTAGTGACTGTTTAAGTGTTTGTGTTGTGTAACCCTGTTTCCCTTTTCCCGTGGCAAGACTGAGAGCGTGGCTGAGCAGCGCATGGGTGACAGCGAGAGCGAGCCCTTTCCCTCCCTGGGGTGGTCCCCTCTTCCCCATTCAGAGCATGTGGTCCCTCTCATTCCCCTGCCTTCCTTTGCTCCCCGGGACCCTGCCGCTCCTCCTGGTTTTCAGCACTGCCCTCACCTCATATCCTGTCCCCTCTTCCGGTGTGGCGAAGTATGTTCTGTGCGTGACTGTGGCCTAAAGCTCCAGTTTGAACATTTGGCACCCTATGATGATAGGGGCCTGGTCTCTGAGAGACCTAGAAGTCCAAATACTATCCTGATGGGCATTTATACCTCGAAGGGGACCCCCAAGTGTATCAAGCCTAGGCGTGTGAGTGGTCAGGGGTGTGTGGGTGAAGAACTACCCTTGCCTTGCCCATATTCCCTCGAACCCTCCCCCCTCCCATGACAGAATCACCAGCATTCCTAGCTCCCCTTGCTTCGACCGATCCCTCCCCCATGGAGCTAGTGAAGGAAGTAGGGGGAGCTCATTCAAGCAGTCCGGTCCCTGGCTTACGGGCCAAGCACCAGGCCCTGACTTCCACAGTCACCCAGGGTTGAGAGGCTCCCCCGCTGCCTCCTCCCCTGGCGGTCCCCAGGGCAGCCGCGGCAGTGGTGACCCCCTGAGAGCCCAGGGGACCTCGTATCAATACATTTACTGGGGATCATAGAGTGTTTCAGGGATTTGTGGCCTTATGTAAATTGGCCTTTTCCATGCAGCCCCAGACCTACACAATGAATTTCCTAAAGGTTTCCTTTATTATAGGGAACCTAAGGGACACTGCACTGGAATGGGCTACCACCCTGTTGCAGGGGGACAGCCCACTGTTCACTAACTATGCAGAATTTCTGAAAGAATTTGCCGTACTCTTTGACCACCCCCATTGGGTGAGAGATGCTGAGACCACCATTATGTCCCTAATGCAAGCAAAGGGAGTCCTCCCGGAATATATAATGCAGTTCTCTGAGAGGCCTATAGGTCCAAATACCATCCTGATGGGCATTTATACCTTGATGGGGACCCCCAAGTGTATTGAGCCTAGGCGTGTGCGTCGTTAGGGGTGCATCGTTAGCGGTCTGCCTTGCCCCTATTCTCTCGAACCTTCCCCCCCCCCGTGACATATTCATGTTGTCGAACTTGGCGTGTGGGGGCTGTATGATGGAGATGTGGGTGCTGTCAATCGTCCCAATGCAATGAGGGAACCCCAGCTCCTCGAAGTCACGTATCACCTCCTCGGGATCGTGAAGCTGGATGACCCGCTCAAGGAGGAGCTCCACGATCAGGTCACACACGTCATACAGGGCCCTGTTCACGGTGGCCGTCCCCACCATGAACTGTTCCCCCATGCTCCTTCAGGAATCGGGGGGGCCAGCCGCCACACTGCCATGGCCACTTGCATCCCTGGTGGTGCAGCGGGTAGCGCATGTTGGTCTCCCGCCTCCATAGATGGGGGTTCAGGAGCTCCCATAAGCGGGTCAGGAGGGAGCGAGTCATCTGGAAGTGGTCTGTCCATTCCTCATCCGTCCTGGTGGCTGACATGTTCTCCCACCAGTCGTTGGTGCGGGAATGAGTCCAGTGCCGTCACAGGGTTGGAAGGGTCATGCGGCACCCATACATGTTGAGGGACCACCGGGCCAGGACGAACCGGGTTTGCTGGGACACCACGGTTCCCAACATGGCATTGCGACAAGCAGCTTTCCACCACGCCCATCGCAGCGTCACCACCCTCCTCAGGTTCACTGCCCTCCGACGCTGTGCACCCTGGAGAATGTAGCTGCGCCCTGGCACTAGGAGCTGTGCCATCTGCTGGAGCACCATGCGCAGCAGCATGAATGAATGAAGCACCCAGGATTCTCAACAGCACTTCCGTGGGCTGAGGGGGCTTGTCCTCCGGCAGCATGGTCGTGCAGATCCCTGCTCCCGGGAACCCCCTGATGGCAAGGGGGTGGGAACACCTCACTGTGGGCCCCGCTCCTCTGGGTGCATGCTACCGACCCACCTTGGTCTGCATCGCTGCAGCTGGCCCCTCCTGTACCTGGAGGCGGATGCCTGTGGCCCGGCCTCTCTGGGCACCGCTGTGTGGCCCGTGCCCCAACACCCCCACTCTCCCTGATGCACCTCTGTGTCCCCCCAGCTCTGTGTTCCAGTGCTCAGTGCGCTGCTCAACCCCATGCACCTGCCTCTACACACCACGCCAGACCACCTACATGGGGTTGCTTATGTACCATGCAGGCCCATGTTAGCTGGTCACCGATTGGTGCTGGACCAGGGGTGCAGTGAGCGCTGACACCGGGTCCGGCCCCGGTGGATCATCCCCCAGTGTGCGCCGGCCACCTGTCCCCCTGGGGGGATGGGACTGTGAGGGGCCCGGCTTGTCCGTGGGTGCTGGCCCCCACCCCGGTGCCCGAGGGCCGGCCCCATGCACCCCAGGGTACCGCTGCATCTGCACCTCCTGGGCAGCCGCCATGGGCTGCCATAGCATGCTGCAGCTGTGATCGGTGGGGATATGGTGCCTCACCTGGCTGGTCGGCCTGGCGCTCTGCCCAGCCGTGGCCTCGCTCATCTGTCATCACCTGTGCTGGATCCCATCAGTCTGGTGTGTGGGTTGTGGACTGTGCCGGCCCCAGCAGGCCGGCCTATCTCTGACATGCAAGGTCACTCGTGGGTGTGGGGAGCAGCTCTCCCCATGCTCGTCCCAGTCGCTGCATCACTCCGTCCCACGCCTGTTCCTTCTCTGGAGCGGGCCTTGCTGCCATCATGGCCGATCATTGTACTGGGCCCTTGTCTGGGGATGGGTGGTCGCCCTGTGTGGACATGCTGTTGGGGACCCTGTGGCAGAGCCCCAACGTGCAGCTGTTGGTGAGCGACCCCCTGCCGGTGGAGGATGGCTTCTGCCTCCTGTCACAGTACATGTGGATGTCCCCAGCTGGCCGAGGCATGCCCTGGAACTTGGTTTCACCTTCCTGCGGCAACT
Organism: Sphenodon punctatus; assembly: GCA_003113815.1. NCBI lineage: Eukaryota > Metazoa > Chordata > Lepidosauria > Sphenodontia > Sphenodontidae > Sphenodon > Sphenodon punctatus. The sequence continues at coordinate 2,000,419 of QEPC01013938.1, forward strand.
GCCGTGGGGGCACCCACCCATCATTGTTGTGCTGTGGACCGCTGAGGAGCTCACGGCCATTCACCTGCTGATGGTGCAACCTGGGTACGGCCTCGCCTTGCAGTCCGGGGGTCCCCCCGTTGCTGCCCAGTACACTGGCACCCTCCTGCATGCCTGCGGCGTCCCGCGTGTGCCCTCGGATGTGGGGGCCCTCCTGTGGAACTTGGGCTTGCTGGCCCCCGATGTTGGTGGACCCCTCCTGACTGGGACCCCTACCGCTGTGGAGCTTGCCACCCTTTGACCGGTGAGGGACCTACCAGCTGTGCGAGATGCAGCTGCCACACTCGATCAACTCCTGCCCTGCTATCTGGTGGATGCTCATATGTGTTCCAGGGGGTTCCGACAGGGCCTGTTCGTCTGGGAGGGTCTTGCGCAGGGGCCTCCATTCTGGGAGCAGCCACCGGACTGTCCCTGAGCTGTGCCTCACCACCGCCCGCTCCCTGCTCCCTGCTTCCCGTGCCTGCACACTGCCTGGTCCCCCCTGTGCTGCTGCTTGGCCTCAGCACTGTCATCTGCATCCCTGCTGCCGGCTACCTTGTCTACCTGACCCCATCGCCTCCTCTGGGTGCCCGTGGCTCCATTACGCTAGGGATTCCATTGTGCCCTTGCCCGCTGGCTGCAGGTGTACCTGTGCCCTGCTGTTCTGCTACTCGGGACCGCCCGTGGGTCTGCCTGCACCTCATGCACTGACTGTTTGTTTGAGGGACCCCATTCTCACTTCGCTAATAAAATACTGGTCTGTGATGCTCTGTCCTGCCTTGCTTCTCTGCTGCTGTTGCCACCTGGGTGCCCCCTCCCCTTGGTGGCCTCCCTGCCCCCCTATGTGTGGTTGTGTGATGGGGGTGTGCTTGGTGTGTCCTTGTGGGCACTGGGGCTCTGGGGTGGTACCTGGTTTTGTGGTGTGTGTTCTCATGGGGGCTTCCCCGCTAGTCGGTTATGCCTGCCCGTGCATTCATGGTGGTATTGGCGGTGGGTGCCCGGGGGGGCACCCCCGGGGCTCCCTGTCTGTTGGTGCGGCCCCGGCCTTGTCCTGCCCCTCCCCTCCCCATCGCTGTCGCCCTGTTGGTGCTGTCCGTATGCACTTGTGGCGATGGATGGGCGGCAGCAAGAGGGGCGATGGGCAGCTGAGCATGAGATTGGCGGTGCGCGGGCCCCGGCCTGTGCCCCTCCGATCCCCCTTTGTGCAGGGGTGCGGGGTGATTGTCCGGGTGCTCACTGTCCGCGTGTGGGGTGTGTCCCTGGTGCTGGTGCTGTCCCCGGCCCTCCCGTGGCCTGTTGGTGCAGCCATTCCCCATCACCCTGTCCCTTCTGTCCCTCATCTACTGTTGTCGTGCTGCTGGCGATCATGCGGCTTGGAGGGATGGTCCGGCAGCTGGAGCAAGTGGCATGGGACATGCGGGGGGCTGGCCGGCTGTTCAATGCCATACATGAGTGTACTGCATGTATGCTAGGGCCTGTCCCTGTGTAGCTCCGTGGGGGGTGCTGTTCCTTGGGGCCCAGGGCCAGCTGTGATGGCTGTCTCCTCTCCCTCTGTCCCGTGCAGTGCAAGCCATGATCGCAGGGTGGACACGGGAGCAGGGGGAGGTGTATGTACTCCTCCTCCTGCACGTACTCGAACAGCTGCACCGGCTCGACTGTGTGCAGGCTGGATGCTGGCGCCGGGCACGGGGTCACTGGCCCTATTGACCGGAGATTGCCCCGGCCCTGCTGCTGCCACCACTCACCCCCCCTTCTGTTGCCCTAGCCCCCTGCACCGACCTATTGACCCCTGTTGCTGTTCTCGTGTACTTGACTCCATGCTTGGCACCACCAGTTGTTCACTGGGTGTGCTCACCCACCCATCCACACCTATCTCCACCCATTGCCGCTGCCACGGCATCCATGTAAAAAAGGCCTTAGACTCCTCTCTCTCCTCTGCTCACATCCCAAACACTGCCAAACCCTGTCGTTGCTTTCTCTATAAGGTTGCAAAAATCTGTCCCTTCTTTTCTGAACACACCACCAAAACCGTAATCCATTCTCTCATTACCTCCTGCTTAGGCTACTGCAACCTGCTTATCACAGGTCTCCCCCACTGAGCCATTTATCTCCACTACAGTCTATTCAAAATTCAGCTGCAAGACTCACCTTCCTCCCTTGCGCACCATTATGACCATGTTATCCCCTCTCCTCAAGTCACTACAATGGCTCCCCATCTGCTTCTGCATACAGTTTACATTTGTTTTACGCACGTACAAGTGTCTTCACTCTACAGCTCTTCACTACCCCTCCTCTCTTATCTTCCCCTACACCCCTCTCGTGACCTCCATGCATCAGGCAAGATGCTCTTATCTGTGCCCTTCTCCTCTGTCACCAACTCCTGACTCGCGCTTTCCACCTTCTTGCACTGTATGTTTGGAACAAACTTCCTGAGTTGGTGCATCAGGCCCCCACCCTGTCCATATTCAAGCCTTGCCTAAAGGCCCACCTCTTAGAGGTAATTTTAAAAGCATGAACCTAGGCCCGATCTAAAACAGAACCATGTTGATTTTAACCATGTTTACTGAAATAAATAAATTATCTGAATACCTACGCCCTGTAGTCTAAAATTCATATGAAGCATCTTATTTGTAATTGTCTATGTCCATGGCCCTTTTAAAATGGGCCGCAGCTCAGGGGGAGGGGGGGCGGTCAGTGTGCACGCCAGTGCAAGGGGTGCACATGGGTTCACATCCATCCCACACACATGGAGCAATTGGCATTTTTGCCAGCTGCTCTGTGCAGGGACGATGGGTGGAGGTGGGTGACCATGCGTGTTACACAGGAGCATGCATGCACACACACCCACCCACCTCCTGCTGTACAAATGAGACACACTCATGCATGCCCATGCAATGGACCTGCGCGGGCATGTGTGGGTGCCTCTTATGTAAAAAAGGTCTTATTGTCTTGATTAGACTGTAAGCTCCACAGAGCAGGGACAGTCTTTAGGTTAATTGTATTGGTACAGCATTGCGTACAACTAGTAGCACTATAGAAATGATAAGTAGTAGAATAATAATAAGTAGTAGTTGGGATCCAGGTGAGGGGGCATGAACTGCCAATGGAGGTTGGAACCGGGTCCCTGCCCCTGAACAACAATGCTCATGGTTGCAGCAGCTACATGCTTGAGCAGGGAGGTCTGGATCCAGAGAGACTGTTTGGAGTCTGTACCAGCAGATCTGCCGTATCTTGCTCACCTTGTTGAGCATGCTGTCTGACTAGTCGAACTGCTGCGAGAGGCGGGCCCAGTGCCTGTCCTCTCGTCAGCGGCCCAGGCGGTCTTTGGCTGCAAAAGCCTTGTGTTCTGCCACAGAAGCTGCCCATGCTTCCTGGTCATGCATGCCCTGCATCATGTCCTGGATCTCGTTGGCACACCATGTGGTCTCCTGAGCACCCCCTTTGCCAAATCCTCCCTGCGCTGCCAATTGCAAACCTGCAGGCCCTGGTTGCACTGGGCACTTGTGGCTGGAGGTTCTGTCTACACCTGCTACAGAGGCAGACTGTGACTGGGGCCTGCATGTCTAGTGGCCATAAACAAGCAAGTGACCAATACCCACCTGGTGTGGGCTACCATTTGTTAACACCCAAAATGGGCAGAGAAGAAACCCTCACAGCAACTTTTGCACATTTCTTATCTTTTAAGAGTCTATGTTACTATGTACTGCCTTCTCCTCTTCCTCTCACAAGTGTGTGTTAGTAACATAAAAAGGTTCCTTTCCCACTGCCATGTGCTTCTAGTCTCAGCATTTACATCTGGGCTAAAAATATCTCCCTAAAGATGACGTTATAACAAACAAACAAAAACAAATTAAAAAAGAAGAAATTGCTATATTTTCATCCTCCTCCTAACAAAAAATTGCTGTGGGGCCCGTTGTTAGACTTAAAGAAGATGGAGCATGAAAATTTCAGGACAAAAGATGAAAAATTCAGTAAGTCTGATGCATCTGAAGAAAGGGAACGGGGAGGGGCATTGTCATGGCAATAGTTTTGCAAGATGCATGTGAGGAGCTTCACACACACGAGTGACTTCCTGAGTCACCAGTGCTGGTGACTTTGAGTCTTGTGACGCTTGAGTCTCAGCTCTCATAGGCACAACATTGTGTTCATGTAGCCTTTAATATGTAGAAAGTGTTTTTCTAGAGTTCTTGGTACTGTAGAGTTAGCTTTCTGTTGAATAACACACAGGAGAAGTTTCTTCAAAACAGAACTTTACTAAGAGCTCAGAAGACATGCTTCAATACTGTACAGACTGTACAGACTGCATGGGACAAGATGGAGGACAGAGATAGAAGAGAGGAGACAAGGGGGGGGGGGACTTCTTTCATCCCCTGACCCTCCCCCTACTAGACAAGCCTCATATTAATCTTGCAGGGCTTGCAATGGGCTTTTACTTGTGACTGTTGCACAATCCAACACCCCTTCTCAACAGTCACTAGTCAAACCCACTAGGTTCATTCTTCTTAATAGCTTGCGATGGCGTTCCCCTGCTAGTGACTTTGTGAACACATTCGCTGCCATATTCTCTGTAGGACAGTATTGCAGATCTATGAGTCCTCGTTCCTGTGAGTCTTTCAGGAAATGGTATTTTTACGTCAATGTGCTTGGTTCTGGGGTTGATTCTTTCTGTTTGTGCCAGCGCTATACATCCTTGGTTGTCTTCCAGGATCGGCGTGGGTCTGTCCAATTTTTGCCCCAGATCATTCAGACGCTGTCGCAACCAGATAACTTCTTGCCTGGCGTGTGCCGCTGCCACGTACTCTGCCTCCGTCGAGGAAAGTGTCACAGAGGCTTGTTTCCTACTGCACCAGCTGATGGGTCCTCCACCAAGCAAAAATAGGTACCCACTGGTAGATTTTCGGTCCGAATGGTCTCCAGCCCAATCTGCGTCCACGTACCCTATCAGGTCTGACACGGAAGTTGCTGGGAGCCGTAGCTTGAGGTGCACAGTCCCTTTCAGGTACCGTAAGACCCTCTTCACTGTGTTCCAATCCCTTTGGGTTGGGGCTGAGACTTGTCTACACAGTATACCTATTGCCACCGCAATGTCAGGCCTTGTGATTGTGGCAATGTACAAGAGCTTTCCTATCGCCTTTCTGTATTGCTTATTGTCTGGCAGCAATAAGCTCGGTTCTTTGATCTCCTTTGGGTAGCTGGTTTCCATAGGGGTATTTGCTGCCTTCGCACCCCCCATGCCGAAACTTTCTATCATCTCTTCTATTGCCTGTCTTTGGTTGAGAAGATAGCTTCCGTCATCTTCTCTTTCAATTTGTATTCCAAGGTAGTGCGTTATGTTACCCAGGTCCTTAGTTTCAAAGTCCTGATTTAGAGCTCTCATTGTTTCGCACTCGTCCCCTTCTTGCTCAAAGCATACAATAAGGTCATCGACATAAATTAATACAAAGATCCACCTGCCCCTTAGTCTCTTTGTGTATAAGCAGGGATCTGCTTTGCTCCTGGTAAAATTTTCCCTCATGAGCACCTTGTTTATTTTAGTGTTCCACGCTCTGGCGGCCTGCTTAAGCCCATATATGCTTTTGTGCAGTTTGCATACAAGATCCGGCCTTTCAACGTCTGCAAACCCCGGTGGTTGGTCCATGTAAATATCTTCCTTCAACTCACCATTTAGGAACGCTGTTTTCACGTCCATATGCTTGACTTGCATTCCTCTTCCGGCAGCTATACTTAACAATGTTCTGATTGTAGTGTGCTTAACTACAGGTGCAAATGTTTCATCGTAGTCTTCTCCGTACTTCTGGGAGTATCCTTTCGCGACAAGTCGGGCCTTGTACCGTTCAATATTTCCCTGCGCATTGTACTTTATTTTAAATGTCCATTTACAACCTATAGTCTTTCTCCCTGCGGGCAGTGGAGTAAGTGTCCACGTCGCGTTGTCCTGCATGGACTTTACTTCTTCTTCAGCCGCTCTTACCCATTTTTCTGCTTCCCCTTCTGACATCTGCGAGATGTCCTCCCAGGATGCTGGCTCTGACAATTTACTGGTGCTGACTTTGTAGGACAGACGAGTGGGGGGAATGCCTTTGTTAGACCTCGTCGACTGCCTTGGCTCAGCATCAGCAGCCGGCTGTGTCTGTTCCTGCACTTCTGTTACCTTTGTGCCGATTTCGACTATTTGTTCAGAGGATTGCTCCCTTTCAGTGGTTTCGTCCGTGGTTGATTGTTCTCCTTCGCCTGGACCTTGGAGAGTCATCACACTGTCGCTTGAGTTTTCCACAAAGGTCACACTGTTACTAATGGTTATTCTGTCTGTGCGTGGATCCAGGATCCTGTAGCCTTTGGAATGCTCACTGTATCCTACGAGGATGCCTTCCACTGCTCTGTTTTGCAGCTTGGTACGTTTCTCCTCTGGGATATATACGTAAGTCTTACTTCCAAATACTCTGATGTGGCCCACACTAGGTTTTTGACCATGCCACAGTTCATATGGAGTTTTCCTCACTGTTCTAGAATACAGCCGATTTTGTAGGTAGGTAGCAGCAACTGCTGCTTCGCCCCAGTATCTTTCTGGTAGTCCAGAGTCTGTTAACATGCATCTAACCATTTCGGTTAGCGTTCTGTTTTTCCTTTCAGCTGTTCCGTTCTGCTCGGGTGTATATGGCACTGTCTTTTGGTGCTCAATTCCATGGAGTCTCAGGAAGTCCTCTACTTCCTTTCCTGTGAACTCACCTCCATTGTCAGTCCGCAGTGTCTTTGGTCTGCGCTGGAACTTGTTGCTCGTCATGGTCACATAGTCCTGAAGTTTGTCGAATACTTTATCTTTACTCTTCATGACGTACGTGATCATGTACCTTGAATAGTCGTCAATGAAAGTTACCATATACCGGTTGCCTCCTGGCGTGGGAACCTTCATTGGGCCGCAGACGTCGCTGTGTACAAGATCAAGCGGTTTCGTGGCTCTATTCTGACTCTTCTTAGGAAGCGTAGCCCTCGTGGCTTTGGCTTTGATGCAACAGTCGCATTTCATGATCACGGGACACGTTGATACCTTAAGGTCTTTGGTCAACTGCTGTCTGTGCATTTCCTTGATGCTGTCTGGGTGTCTATGTCCCATGCGTCTATGCCACAGGTGGATGCAGTCATCGTGTGGCTTGTGCGCAGTGAGCTTCGCCTGTTCTTTCGCTGTGCTCAGACGGTACAGGTGCTCATCTGCAGTGGCTCTGGCCAGTACTTTTGTCCCACTTTGAATTGTGCATTCGTCTCCCTGGAAACGGATGGTGAGCCCCCTCGCTGCCAGGCGCCTCACGGACAGGAGTCCCCCTTCTAAGTTGGGCACATAGAGCACATCTTTCATGGGTATGGTCAGTGTGCCTCCCTGTGACTGGTTGCAGTACAGGAATCCTTGTCCAATTCCTTCCGCGTTGATGCTTCTCCCATCTGCAAGGTAGATCCTTTCTTTACTGCTCAGATCCAGCCCTGTGAAGAATCCTTTATCGCTAGTCATGTGGCTCGTTGCCCCGGAGTCTACACACCAATTTTGGGATGAGCTGTCTTGCGTTGCTCTGAAGCACCCACTCCATTGTTGAGCGACTGTGTTGCTGTTTGTGACTTTAGCCCTCTGCTTAGGTGTTCGTGGAGACAGTTTCTGCTGTTCTGCTTTCCATATATAGCAGTCTTTCTTTAAATGTCCCTCCTTTTTGCATCTGAAGCATACTCTGGTTTCCCTCTTAGGAGCTTTGTCTGAGGTTTTCAGTGCAGTCTCATTACCCTGCTTTAGATCATTCTGCAGGTTCTCCTTTCTGCGCTGGAATTCATCCGCAAGTCTACCTTTAACAAATTCCAGCTTCAGTTCAGCCTCTGGCCTTGTCTCCAGGGCATTGATGAGGGCACTGTAAGATTCAGGCAGGCTGCAGAGGAGTAGGGCTACCACATGGCTGTCCTTTATATCTTCTCCAATGCCGCGCAGCTGTGCCACTACTTCCAACATGGCATTTATATGCTCCTGCATTTCACTTTCTTTGCCAAGCCTCATTTTGTATAGTTTCCTCAGTAGAAACAGTTTGCTATTCAGGCTAGTTCTCTCATGCAAGTTTTGCAATGCAATCCACATGCCTCTTGCTGTGGTCTCACTTCTTATATGGATTAGCTGGTCATCTTCTACCAATAAACTTATTGTAGCCTTTGCTAACCTGTCCTTTTTATCCCATTCCTCATGATTTGCTGCTGGTCTGTTCGTGGTAATCACCTCCCATAGATCATCTTTAGACAGCAGCATTTCCACTTTAAACTTCCACAATTGGTAGTTTACATTGTTCAGCTTTCCTACTGAAAGTCTGAGCTCTGAGCTGCTTGCCATACTTGCTTCCCTCCCTTTCCCCTTCTGGAATTTAGCCCTTCTTACTCACAGTCAGTAGGCCTCTCTGTCTGGGAGTTTTCTTCCATAGTCTGCACTCTTTCTGGGCTACTTCTAGCCTTCAAAATTGCCTTGAAGATGTCCTGGGCCCATAACCTATTGTAGAGTTAGCTTTCTGTTGAATAACACACACAGCAGAAGTTTCTTCAAAAAAGAACTTTAATAAGAGCTCAGAAGACATGCTTCCATACTTTACAGACTGCATGGGAAAAGATAGAGGACAGAGAGGAGAAGAGAGGAGACAAAGGGGCGGGGACCTGTTTCATCCCCTGACCTTCCCCCTACTGGACGAGCCAAGCTTGCAGGGCTTGCAATGGGCTTTTACTTGTAACTGTTGCACAATCCAACACTTTGTTGCAGAGAAAAGTGTGTCAGTCTGATCCACATCTACCCTAAAGGCTCAGAAAGGTAAGGCAAACCATCATTTTGAACAGATCTCATGATTTGCACGGCAGCCTTGTGATTTTGGGAGGTCCATCTCATGGATATATGTAATTGGCAACACTTGATTTTACATATCAGAGACCCTGTTCATACGAATATCTGCCTCCGCCAGGGGGGATTTCTTTGGGTTTAGTTTACCTGTGTGTACAGTTGTTCATGTGATTGTTCTTAAAGAGTTTTAAATTAACACCCACTGGCTATTAATACACAAAGATGATCATACAGTGCAGGGCAGTGTATTGCACACTAACCCAAACTGAGCAGGCAGGGGCATAGCTAGGTTGAAATGGGCCCTGGTGCAGATGGGCTCCCTGCTGGGGTGTCCACCCCAGTGTGCATATGCACTCTACATGTGTGTGGCTCCCTGGGTTCATGGGTCCAGGTGTGGCTGCACCTATTATAGCTACACCCTTGCAAGCGGCTTAGAAGTGATCACACAATGAGCTGTACACCCAGGTAAATAACCACAGGGGAGACTTAACCCATTGTAAATTACCCCTGCATGGTTGTGTGTGACCATTCCCTGAGTGCTCCCAAATGAATCCTCCCGGAGTCCCATCCCTAATCCCTACAATCCTTGTTTCCATTTGCTCTTTCTGCCTGCAGTGCTGATGTGCTGCTGCCCATTTCTTGAGCAGCTGAGACCCCTGCAATATTCAGGATGCAATCCTCCAGCATTAACGTCAATGACAAAACTCCCATTGACTTTGGTGGCGGAGGACTGTCCTGCTCATGTATTTATGTTCACAGCCCCCAACCCTATGAGGTTGGACATTATTATTGTCTCCATTTCAAAAATGGAGAACTGAGACAGAGAGGGACTGGGCAATCTGCCCAAGTATGGGATGAAGCAGCACATTTAACTTGGGTCTTTTGCATCATGTGAGAGACCAATCAAAAACTGAGCAGATATGTCCCATTGTCAGTTCTCTATCTGTAAAATGGGAATAATTCCTCACAGGATTTTGTGAGGAGGAGCTAGACAAGAACTACAAAGCACTTTAGCACAGTGGGTGCATTTCCAAGATTCTGTCCACGTACCATTTGCCTCCGGGAAAGAATCTGGGAGGCAAAGCATGCGTGGGGTGTGTAATGTGGGACCGTCCACCGTGCATTTTTGCCGGCAATCCTGCAGAGGATTGCATAGTAGGGAAATCCATCTCTGCAATCCCCTGCAGGATCGCTGGCAAAAATGCATGGGGCAGTCCTACGTTACAAACCCTGCACATGCTTTGCCTCCCAGAGTCTTTCCTGGAGGGAAATCATGCACACTGCACAGTACGTATCGTGGGAAAGCACCCTGAAGTGTAATCGAGCTAATGATATGTAGCACCTGACTGCTGAATCATTCCTCCTACCTTTGGACAATTAAATTAAGGGCCTATTCACAGGAGCAGTTACTCTGAGGTACTAACAACTCACTTTTGTTCACATGAGCAGGGGTGGGTTCAAGTGAGAGTAAAAAGGGGGGTAGTAGCTCTGCGAGGATGTAGGGTTAATCCAGGGAGAGAAGATTCCACTGCAGAGGAGACGACTGTCTGAACAGCTCAGATGCAAGCTGCTCTGTTTACTTTTCTTTCTAGTCTGCATGGCGATCCAGGAGCCACAAATCTGCCCGCCAGTCTAACTGTGGAGTGGGCACATGTGCACTCCCATGAGCCACGGAGCACCCACTCATGGAGCACTGCCAGGAAATCCAGAGTGCTCCATGCGAGACAAGCCAAATGGATGCATGGCAATGGGCAGCCATGTAGCCCCTGCCCGTATGAATGAGGACAGCCAGCCATGCCAGCAGACAGGTCCTCCAGTACCATGAGGCTCTGAAGGCCAGAGTGGCCCCACAGTTATTTGTGACCCGGCTGGATTTGGACTTTGCTGCAATTTCCTTCCCCAGTTCCCTTTCCCTGCTCATTATCAGTGCTTGGCTTATTGTACCCTTTCCTTCCTGCTGTCCGCATTCTGTGAGGGGTATGTTGGGATTTCCGCGTGTCCCGCCCAGTCTGTGCCTCCATGGTTGGCCGAGACGGGCAGGGGCTGCACCATCTCCCAAACTCATGGGCAGGATGGGGTTAATAGCTGCTGTGGCTTCTTGTTTCCATTTCTGGGGCTGTGTGTTATGGCAGGGGGTGAGCTACTGGGCAGGGCTTGAGGTGGAGGGGAACGGCTGCCCGTGTGATGTGCTTCCAGGGCCGGTCCGTAGTGGGGGAGTGCATGGCGGCTGCTTGCATGGCCAGTACCACAGTAGCCCATTTGAATTGCTCCCCGTGCACTGAGGCACTCCACCTGTGTGGGTGCTTCACAACAGAGCCACTCAGCATTCATGGACCGCCCCCCTCCCAATCACCTTGCTCCTTGGAAAACACTAATTGTCTTCCTTAGCTTGTTTTCCCTGCCCCCTGCTGCAGCTGCCTGCCTCCTGCCCAGAGAGCGGCAAGGGGAGGGGAAGGGAGATCAAGTTACTTCCTGACTTCCCTGCTCATCACAGTGAAAGCTGAGGGAGGAAATAACTCACCTCAACAGATACAAAACAGTCTTGCTGGTGAGAACCCTCCTGCTGGTGTGTCCCGCTGGTGAAACTAGTCCTGCTGGTGAAACATTGCTCTGTTTCTCTTTTGTTTTTAGCCGGTTTTCATACACTGGCACAATGGTGCAGCGTTTGGGTTGCAGATAGGGCTGTCATTTCCCTTGGAGAATAAACCCGGACGTGGCTAATTTGCATACATTTGCATACACCTATTCATGTAAATGTATGCAAATTTAAAGGAACATTTCTGTTTAGCTAATGAAAGTGATAGGGGCAAGCTACATGGCATAGGGGCTGGGTGCAGAAGCACGGGAGTGCAAAGGAAGATGGGCAGCCCCACAGCTCATGCCCAGAGGGGCTCTCAGGGCAAGAATCTCTCCAACGGAGAACTTCCCCTGGGTAGCAGGGTATGACTAACACTGCACAGCTCCCTCTCCCGTCTCTAGCATGTGCAATATAAAGTGATCATGGACTGACCCTGAGAATTATTGGCTTAATCCTGAACTCCAAAATGATGCTTGAAAACCCTGAGAGTCAGGGTCAAACCCTGAGAGTTAGTAACCAGAATTGCAAATGTCACATGGAGGGATCTGAGGAGAAGAGCTGCAAAACCATATATTTATCGATGCCTCTGCTTAACAAACCCAGCACAGTAGCCCAACCTAATGTGTAGTGTTACCTTCAGATGCTATATTTTATTCTGCATCTTGACACTGGTATTATCAGGATGCTTGGGTTTGGCAGGAACTAAGGAAAGCCATTGCATAGATTGCACTTTCATTGTGCAGAGACTACAATAACCCACATGAAAGCAGCTCCAATCTGGACTCTTGCAAGCTTCATTCAGAGAAATCCTGCAGTTTCACAATGCTGGCTACATCTCTGCAAAAGGAAATAGCTGTCCCATAAATAATGAAAGGTAGAGACTGTGTGGGAGGCTGGGAGAGCAGTGGCATTGAAGCTAAGCCAATGGGGAATGCACTTCCTGAAGTGCTCCAAAAGCAACAGCCGGCCGTCCAAAGGGGAGCAGCAAGGAGGAGAGGAGCAGGAACTGATCAAAGGTGAGCTGCACATGGACACATGCATGCTCGTACTCATTATACACACGTGTGCGAGGAGGAAGAGGAGTGTTTGTCTTATACCCTGGGTACAATCAGAATTTAGTGTTGTAGGGTTGTCACCTATGTATATTTCTCCAGGCCACTTGCAAAGCCTGCATTGGTGCCATAGGTGCCAATACAGATCCTGTAACATGTATTTGTCATAAGTGGCCTGGAGAAATATACATAATTGGCAACCCTAGTTGTAGCAAGGCTGTGGTGGGCCTGTGTTCGTGGACCATTTATAGGTTGAGCATACCCTCCGACAGTATCTTTTTGCCTGGTACAGTAATGGATACATTTTTTGTTTTGTTAACTTGTACTGCCTTCCCAGCAGTGTAAAGTTTGTACTGGGTGCAGCAGACAATTAGCCCCTCATAATCCTGCTGGAGAAGGAGCTGTGATTCCCTGGCTGAAGGGTGGGGCACCTTTTCTCACTTTAACAAGCTTGGGATAAGCACCGTTATCAAAGAAAAATAACACACAGGTGGGAGGGAGCTAAGTGCCTGGGATCATGATGAAAACTAAAAAAGGTAGGAAGCACGTGCATGTGTTTGTGAGAGATGATTCTTTAGAATGCTGAAAGGAACTGTCACTGCTTCAAACTGTGACCTTCTAAATGTCTTTAAAATGGAAACTTTAGTGCCAAAGACAATGCACACATATGAGAGTTCTGACTTCTTGATAGGTTGAGTTGTAACTTGAGCCATCAGTCCAGCACACACAAACATATGTGTGCACAGAGCCTCTCACAGAGACATCCTTTCCCCCTCTAGCTCACCTCAACGTTAGTCAATGGACTAATACAAGTTTTCATAAACACATGGAAATTTATGCCAACAATGGGTGACATGAGAAGTGTACCTATTTTTCTCTGTCAAATGTTGGCGAGAGTGGGTAACGTCTCTCTAAATGGCAGTGATCCTGGCGTGGCACCAGAAAGGAAGTTTTAAGAGGGGGCAGAGGCAGTGTTGGCCTCACTCCCGCCCCTTCCCACTCTGAACATTTGATTTCCTAGCAACCCTGAGGCCACTTACAGAGCAGACACCCCCTCATAGAGTCCAGGGCTTAACTGAGCCCCCTTCCTCCCTAATATCTACACCCCTGCCCTGACCCTCAGAAGTCCCTCCTGCCCCAACAATGGCCAGCCCTAGCCTCCCCCAGAGCTCTCTTATGGTCTTACATTATCCTAGGTAGGCACATGGAATGAATGTGTGAAATAAATTAATGAGGTCAAAGCCTATTCATAAAAACACTGGTTGAACTTGACAACAAAAAGACCCTCTGTCCCCCCTCCCCCCGCTTTCCCTGTACTGAATCCTCCACCTCCCATCACAAGCCATCCAGTGCCCTTGGCCAAATGCTCCCACATGTCTGAGTGCAGGATGGACTTTAGCACTATAAGCAGAGGTAGCAGAAGCCTAGGATGGTGAACGTAAGAGGGGAGGAAAAATGATATCCCTCGTATTTGTTCCTCAAGGGGTTTCACAGCAGAGCATTCCCTTCCCCAATGAGCCAAAGGGGAGGTGGAGAACTTAATAGAGAAATTGACTACAAAGAAACTGACAAGCAGCTACTGCCATTTGAGTAGGTTTCTAGTCAATTTCAGAACTTGGGAGAAAGTGCTGGGTCGTCTTCTCTGCTGTATAGCTGAAGAGCAGGGCTTCCTGCTCACTTGAGGTTACTGCTTCTGAGAAGACTGAAAAATGGACAGGCCTGTAGTCACAGGAGGCTACAAATTTCCAGGTTTCCCCTCATCAGTAACAAACAAGCCTTTCATGGACCATGGTAGCCTCTCTTAACATTGAAACAGGCCCCCTCTTAGCTACAAACCTCCTAAATATATTTTTAATTGTCAGAATATAAAATACTTTTTTAAAAATGGCAAATGCTATCCATATTGCTCTGCCTAACACATATGTGTTAGGCCACGATCATCCATGTTTTTATTACCTCTCGATTAGACTGCTGCAACACGCTCTACGTGGGGCTACCTTTGGTGACGGCTCAGAAGCTGCAGCTGGTGCAGAATGCGGTGGCACGGCTCCCGGTGGGACTGAGCCGCCGGGAGCATATTGCACCGGTGCTCCGGTCTCTGCACTGGCTGCCAATAGTCTTCGGGATCCGATTCAAAGTGTTGGTCTTAACCTATAAAGTCCTACACGGTCTGGGCCCTGTTTACCTGCGGGACCGCCTCACTCCCCGGGTTCTGGATCGGCCCCTGCAGTCGGCTGGGGGTGCGCTGTTGGAGGTCCCCCGGGTGTCTCGGGGGGCCACACAGAGCAGGGCGTTCTCAGTCATTTCGCTGCACCTGTGGAACTCCCTCCCGGTGGGAGTACAGTACATTGGGAGTTTGCAGATAACAGGTGGGGGATAATCCTGGATGGGGGTGGTTAGCAAGAGTTAGGAAGGGCGGAGCGGGAGAGGTGGGTTTTGAGGAGGGACTTGAAGGTGTGGAGGGTGGGGGCAAGGCAGACGAGGGCAGGGAGGGAGTTCCTGGCATGCGAGGCAGTGAGGCAGAAGGGATGAAGGCGGTTGGGGGAGCAGGGGAGGGTGAGGGAGGGGATGGAGGAGGAGCAGAGTGCTTGAACAGGGGTCTGGAGGGAGATCAGGGCAGAGAGGTAGAGGGGAGTGAGGTTGTGAAGGGCTTTGCCAGCAGCGCTTCCCGTCTGCAGCACTTGATGGGGGGAGGGAATGCAGTGCTAGGGTTAAGCATTCCCCTCCTCTATCTACTTCCAATGCTGCAATCAGGGAGGGTTCCAGATTCCCCACTCATCAGCTGTTGAACATAGGGTTGCCATCCATTCATATGTCATATGGACAGACTATATTTCTCATGAATTGTCCATATTTATTATTTATTTATTTTATTTAACAAATCTTTATCCCGCTCTCCACACCTCAGTGGCTCAGAGCGGCTAACAAAATGATAAAAACAACAATATAAAATCACTTGAACGGTTTTAAACATCATAAAAACACATT